>ML806094.1:389026-412166 GCA_009831015.1 Picea engelmannii
TGATTCATATTCAACCTCTCCCTGATTTGCAAGTATGTTGCACAATGTATGAGAAAGTGTTGCTCATTTACTACCTCTCCATTTCCACATTATTGACATAGCCTTTTCATCCACTTCTTGTTGGGATGTTCCCATCTTCCTGTTTCAAATATCAACTTGCGTGAGTTGGTACTTAGTTGTTCTATTACGTATTTTTCACTCCATGGTATATTAAGGTTCAAGTAGTTTTTCACTTTAATCTCCTCTTGTTTGTTGAAATTTTCTATGAAGTATCATTGTTTTCTCTTGGCATGTTTTGTATATTCTCCCTTCTTGTAGAATTCTTGTACGTGACCCTTCAACACAATTTTTTTTCTATTGGGTACCTTCCTTTTTCTATATCCCACTCTTCAAAACATTTTCCACACCATCAATTCCTCTTCCTCCTTTTTAGTTCATTTTGGCTGATTTAAACCATGGCTACAATATTTTTCACTTAGAATCAATTTTCTTAGTGCCTCCAATTCTATTGGGTATAGTAATTTTTTGTTTAGAAGTATCTCACAATGGTGTTGTTTTCTACTCTTAAATGACTTGTCACATTAGGTGTTTTGCACTCACTTGACCTAGTTCCATCTACTTCTGGATATACTTGGTGCCCATACTTTAGGTCCATAAAGGAGTATTGAGATTATGAACGTTTAAAAGAGGGATCACAAAATTTATGAATCCAAAACCTCTATTGTCTTGCATCTATTTTTCATTAAAGAATTTCTTTCCACTCACCTTGTTGTCTTTTCCTCATATATGCGTCCCACCTTACCTTTCCTATTGAAATCTAGCCCCAAATGTTTATGGATTTGGGTTATCTCTACTATCTCACCTCCGAAGTTGATTTGTGGTTGTTTTGTTCATTTATTAGTGAGAAGGCTACTATCTTAGTTTTTTCCATGTTCACATTCATCCCAACCTTTGCGCAAAAGGACTATAAGGTCACTAGGTGATCCTATAGGATACATAATTTCCTCACACTTACTATCACATTGTCTCAATAAAACAAGATCTTTATGATAATCCCTACTACATTGACCCCTCCCCCACCTTTCCCGTTTATCCATTCTTCTAGTTTATCTATGTAATCACTAAATGGTGTGGGGGAGAGGGAGAAACCTTGTTTCACTTCAATGTCACCATTGAAGCTTTCTAAAAGACCCTTTATAGTTTTGAGTTTAACCTTTACCCACTCATATAACCTGTTTATTGCTACCCTTAAAAAATTTGAGACTCCCATTTCCATCAACCTCTATAATAGTTTATGTTATTCCCTAGATATTAAGTTATTACATTTCTATTGTTATATTAGTGTTGTCCTTATTGGTTGGCTAGACACTTTAATTGTAAATGTACCCTTTGTCTCTATTGACGCTTGAATCCGTTAGGACCAAAACAGAAACCTCATGAGGATACAAATCCCCCTGTGTTTTTATAGAGGTGGTACTCCTCTTTACCTTAATATTTTCTTGGGACTCTAGATTTTCAGAATATGGGACTTTGCAGAAGTCCGTTGTAGTAATCAAAGAAATATAAAGATTGCAAGAAAAAATAACAAGAAAGAAAATGTTTTGTTTTCTTTTTAAATAAAGTTCTTGAGAAATGATTAGGAATCACACACTTCATACATTTGAAAAAGATAGACAAAATTTCCTCACATCCATCATAGTTAAACTAAAGATTTATGATTACATAAAATAAAAAGAAGATGGCCTACATGCATAAGATAACTTGAACAAAGTGGACACATGGGAAGCTCAAATAAAGATAATGATAAATCAATCTCAAATACTTTATACTCAAAACTCAGAGTTACAAAGCATAGTTGAAATTGATCTTGAAATAACTCTCTCGAAATTTTTGAAAAAATATATAGTCTATTACAAAGCCTTGAAATTTAAATGCGTTTGTCCTTAGGACTAGGATTGGGGCTCCCACAGACCATAAAGAAAATATAAACAAGAAGTAAGCTTGTAGAAGGATGATGGTGGGCGATAATAGAACAACAAGACCTGGAAAGAAGACAAGGAGAAGTGATCAGACTTTGGTTAAACCTTTCTTGTCAAAGAAGCGGAGTAAATGGATGAAAGAACTAATAAAGAAAGAAAGATGTGATTAACATAAAATTACTATGATGGTATATCCTGTCTTCACTTGCTTGCTACTGTCCTTTTATTGTCTTCATTGATGGTTATAGGAACCGTCTCAACTGTTTCTTTCCCTTCATTGGTTAATTTGTCAATTGTTTTTTTGAACCATTCTTCAATATAGTTTTTCATTGGTGTGACATTTATCTCTTGTCGAATATTAATGTTGAATAACTCACCTTCCAAGTCTCTTAAATCAAGAGAAGTACCATGTACTGCTTCCTCAATATCTTGATTTTTCACGAAATAATCCACTAGCCAATTGTCTATGTCATCTTCATTATATTCGAGTATGCCATAAATTTTTTCAAGTGATAACCCTTTAAATATCTCAACTTGTTCGTCAAGCTGTTGCTTTGTTAGGAACATTGAGTTGAGAATTAATTTAGGGTATTGTAATTCGTTAGTAACTCCTGCTAGGTCTATCTTCGCGAGTCTCTTGAACAGTTCTTTCCTTTTTAGTATGGCTTCTCTACATGATTGAACAATATTATTCAAATTTTTAATCGTTTCCTTCCAGGAAGAATTTAGCTGTTTTATTTGACTTGGGGAAGGCAAATCCTCCTCCATCTCAGTTCTATCATGTCAGAGACTTTGATTCCAAAGGGTAATACAACATCAATGTAGAAACCTTCTTCGTTCTTAAGATCAACTTGCAGATATTCATGGAAGGCATGTTCCCTCGAACCAAAAGAAACAATAATTTTTGAAACCTCCCATGCCTCTGTTATTAATGAAATTCTCTTCCTAATATTTATTTCTACATAAATCCTGACTGATGTGAGTAGTCTTGAAGATCCTTTCAACATAACAGCGGGTGTGGTAGGTTTGACTATTGACAAAGGACTCGAAAGAAGTGGAAGAGGCATTAAGGCGTCTTCTAACTCTTTGATCCTTTCTTTTAACTTAGTGTTTTTTGCTTCCAGACCACCAATAGAATCATCAAGAGCATCCCCGATTGCTCTGTGAATTTTAGAGATATGGGATGACCGCATATCTTTTAGGTCAACCTATGAACGATATTTTCCCTTCTTATTTTTCTGATCACCTATTTCTTTAATCAATTTTTTAGATTCCTTGTAAAAAACAATGCTTTGGAAAGCAAATGAATATTCTTCACTGAAGGTCTCATTCTCAACGATCTCTAATGATGAATTTTGTTGGGCTATATTTTGCGGCTGATCAATTGTGGGAAATTTTTTCTCAATATCCACCTTGATCTCCATGTCTTCAAGAGAGAAGCTATTGATGTCATTTTCTATGAGATTGTCTTCTTCCTCTTGCACAACATTCTTCCTCTTTTTTCTCAGAGGGAGCTTGTGTGAGCTCTCGATATTTCCAGGGGGGGATTCTTCTCTCCTCCACCGCTTGAACTATTGTTGGTAATTTTCCTTGTTGGGTGAGCCGTTGGAGCATTGCTCCAGGATGTGGTAGTTTTAGGAGTAACAACTGGAGACCGAGCGCTCTTTTCACTGGGACCCTTTCCTTTTTTCTTGTAAAACTCGTTAGTACTAAGTACTATTTCCAATTCACTAGCATTGTGTACATGAGCGCCTTGGTTTTTATATTCTTATTCATTCAAAATAGTATGAATGAACGAGTTGCTGAATCCTACTCACAACATATGTTCCACATAGATTTTGTTAGGGTCAAACCCCTTTATCTTTTCAACATACTTCTGATTTACATTGTTGAAGTGATTCACAAACTCATCAATTTTTTTTATGTTCCTGAATATGAAATCTCCAATTTTCCATGGCAAGGGGTTGAGTTGCTTTTGTCATTTTTTGTGGAAAAAGAGCAACCATAAATTGTATTGCCTTGCCACTTCTGTAATAAACAATTTTTTAGATACATGGTGTGAAAAAAAAGAGGAATTTTCTTTGGAATAAAAGATCCCGATGACACTGTGATTTTCAATAAGTTCTATCATTCCATTTTTGTCCAGGAATTTATTAGTCTGGTCAGATATCCTGGGGGTATTTTTACCAAACAATAGTCCTTTGAAGAATGAAATGAAATCATTGTAAACTTCGTAAAAATACAGAGAAGTCTTGTGTCTCCACAATGCTTGATACCAGAAGGTAGCTGGATCTATTTCACAGTTCACTGATCCAGATTATTTTCGGCATGAAATGAGAGCAGAGATATAATAAATAAATATATAGATATATCTCGAATATCCAACAATATAACATAAATGTATCATAGATGCAACCATAAACACAGAGATACAATAATACAATTTCTATTAATGAGCGAAAATGTACAAAGACTGTAAAAATACAGAGTGAAAGACTCACTAGAATGGTGGAAACTTATCTCTGAGAAGAGATGTGATGGTTACTCACATTCGAAAGAAGATAATTGTTACAATGAGGTTCCAAAGGCCTTTTTAATATAAGTAAAATTTAAAACCCTAACCCCGAAAGATGAAAAGCCAAAAGGTTTGCTGGCCCCGATGGGGGTAGTTGATACATCAACTTCCTGGGGGTGTAGCTTTTTCATATGATCTCCATTTGGGGCGCTCGATACACCGTTGGAAAAGTCTAATTGAGAAGAACGATTTTCGACTGGTTGAAGCGTGTTCCATTAGCCCTAAATCCCCAAAAAACGTCGTTTAGGGCCTCAAAACGGCCCCAAAAGTTTGGAACCCGAAAAACTACTGAAAAAATGCCAAGATGGAAAATTGTTTTTCGAGCCCGTGAAATAGGTGGGTGGCCACTGATATCCACATGGATCAATCCTTTCTCCTTAGGAAGCAATGGTCTCCATTTCATTGAGATATCGAGGGAGAGAGGGAAGCGTTTGCTGAATCTGAATCTTGGTGAGCTGCTTGCCTTGCTATAGACGTCACACTGCTCGGTTTGTGGAAGGCTGTCACGAACCTGTTGCTGGAGGGGTTGAATATATTCAACCATTCAGGCGATCTAAGATGACTATGTGCAGAAGGAATGTTATAACCCTAAACTGCACCATACATGCATACCTGGCATCAAGCCATCTTACTTTCTATCTTTGCCAAGCCATCACTGAACAACTCTTCTAAAAACCATTGTTTTGAAGGTGTATGCGCCCTACACCACTACTGCCTATGTACA
Organism: Picea engelmannii; assembly: GCA_009831015.1. Lineage (NCBI taxonomy): Eukaryota > Viridiplantae > Streptophyta > Pinopsida > Pinales > Pinaceae > Picea > Picea engelmannii. Next base: position 394,305 of record ML806094.1, read on the forward strand.
CACACTTTCTACACCACTACAGCCCGCGTAAACTCACAAAAAATCGCAAAAAATGAAAAATGAAAATGGATACGGGTTTCCGGGCCGTTACTTAACCGTTTGACCACCCATAGCCAGTCACCCCAACCGTTACTATCTCTTTTGGCCTATAAAAGAAGGTTTCAGGGCCCCATTCCAAAGAGAGGCACGATAGCATAGAAACTCTGCTCATTTCAATATTCCCCCTTTACCCCAATATTTTGCAACCACATTGTGAGTTTGAGCTAGAATTCCTTCTTCCTCCTTTGCAAATGCTTGCCATTTCCCTAGAGAGAACTGAAGAGGAGAAGAATACGTGGAAGCAGTTGGTGCATGGTGAAGAGGATCCCATGACTAAGTTCGAGGAGCAGTGCCGGTCTCATGTTGTAAACAACTTTTGTGAGATTAATATAAATAAGTACTTTTTTCGTCCCGCCAAATGACGTCTTAAATATTTATGTTTAGTTTACATTTCTTGGTTATGATGTCTAACCCACTAATCCATATATAGAATGCATGCTTGTAGTTTCTTTTTTATCTTTTGGTGAATGCAGGTCAGCCTTGGGAGGAGACTTGCAGTCAGGAAACAACTAGGCGCAAAGGGATCAACACCGGACACAAAGTTTAAGGTATGCCTACCGGATCCCTATACTTTGTCTTTTATGTATGATTGTGGGGTAATGTCGGGATAGTTGATAAAAAGTAGGAGACTTTAGACGGTTAGCTCTGCCTACATTTTGGAACCCTAGTGTAGTCCGTAGAGGGGTTTTCCCGCTATAACAAGGAATCTTTGCGTTTTCCATCAATCTTGTCCATGCAAGAACCTAGAAAGAATTTTTGTAGATTGTAGGTCCAACACTGTGATCCTAGTGCATAGTACATGAGAGGTGGGGAAACTTACAAGAGAAAGAGAGGATTGACACTATGTTATAACTGTAGAAGATCGGGACATCTTGCTAAGGAATGCTCTGGTACAGGCCCTATTTGTCTTTGTTGTAAAATTGTTGGTCATGAAGTTGAGGATTTCCGAAGGATGATTGCTAAAGTTGAACAAATGAACATGAGACAAGAAAACTATGAAGGAAGTCAAGAGAATAAGAGCATGTTAGAGAATCATCAAGATAATGAGTCGGATAAAGTTTAGACTCTGTTATCACAGTTGAAAGAAACGATGAATGATCACAAAGATGTTAGTTTACCAAAGATCTTGAAGGTAAAACAACGCATAAATGAAAGAATAGGAGACTTTGACATAGACCATGTCTTGGCTGAGGAAACACAAGTGAATATTATGACAGAAGACACTTGGGAAATTTTGGGAAATTCTACTGTGATACCTTCATTGGGAAGGATAGTCTTGTTCAAGGGAAAGATGATAACCAGATGTGGAAGAGTTACTAATGTACATGTTATCATCCATGGAACATTGACTGAAGAGGAATTTGAAGTCATTAAGTTTGTTGAGAACAATGCCCCCTTCCTACTTTTGTTAGGAAAGACTTGGATTGAGAAAGATCAGATCAGAAGGAAAGTAGAGGAAATAGCCATAGAAAAGAAAAAGAAAGAACTAAGGGATCTCATATCTAGAAAAATAGATCAACTGATAGAAGAACGAGAAATTAAGTCGAAGCAACATAATGCAAGAGAATTAGTTGTCGAAGTTGAAAGAATGCAAGAAGGTTTGAAGGACCTATCTATGCAAGAAAGAAGTACATCCACCCATGCATTAATAAGAGAAGGAATATTAACTTCGAACCCTTTGAGAGCACATCAACAATGCGAAGTCACCACGCTAGGAGAAGATAAGAATAAGAATGGAAAGAGGAATCCAGAAACAATTAGAGAGACTCATATCACAGGAAAGAAGGCAAGGAAGCTCAGTAAGAAGAAAGCCAAGTTGGTAAAGCTACAGGAAGTTAGAGAGAATAAATGGAAGACTTCGCAGGAGGAAGGTTTGCAGGATTTGAACCTCACCGGAACAACATGACCGTGCAAAATGGGACTTCACCTCGATGAAGCTATATGACTGTTGGAGGTGCCCCAACCGTTAGAATGATTCTCCAGAACATCTAGGAAACACATTTATGGGCGGATGGACCGCGTTTGGGATGTTGAGACCGTGCCATAACAAACAAATTCACATTAATGGAAGCATGCCTGCTCCTTGGAAGAATCCGTTACGATGCTCTCTTATTTAACCCGACGGGCGCTGTGCCAAGACCACTTTTTGCTACACATGATTATCTGAGACAATAAGAGAATTGATTGTATTGTGTTATTAGAAACTAGACGTCGCTGCCCGTTTGTCTACCCCGCTTATCTGTTCGTCTACCCCGACCTATCTATTTAATAGTGAGAATGTCAGGCGAACCCACTGAGCTAGAAAAGTCTATTTGGGAGGTTCTTAAGAATATAATGGCTGAAAAACCTTTATCCGAAGGAGTACAAGCGTCCTCGACTAGGGGACTACAGACTTCCCCTTCGACTGGATGTCGTTTGGGCCGTGTCAACCCTGCGACTGAGCAATGAAGTAAGCATCGCGACAATATGGATAATGCGAAGTAAATCCCGTTGATCTTACTAGATTATATCCCACCCTTGGATGGCATGGTTAATCATGATAACATCCCATGGGACTTCGAGTACACTTTGATCACCGCGTACATCCTAAAAGGAATACGCGTAGTTGGGACAGATCCCACTACTAAAGAACAATGACTTCAACCTTGGAGATAGAAAGAAATATGCGATGATCACACCCCACAGATACTTGAAGAAGACCACCAGGAAGAAACCTTGCCTGATCTCCCAACCATGGATTAAAGAGCTAGCGTAGTCCACTATACTAAATGTGATGAAGATTCCCCATTTTGGCCGACACTAGGAGGTTAATGATTTTGTTAAACTCCTCTTGTCGTGCTACCATGGTGGATACTAGTGGCTCGACTGACGGATTACTGTGGATCCGACACTGATCCACCTGATTACAGGATTGAGCATGAAGGGAACCGACCCTCAACAATTTTACTTGTTAGAAAAACAGTACCGCGGAGAAATAAAATAAAAAAAATGGGGAAACAAAACACAGAATATACATAATACAATAGAGACACAGATTTATGTGGTTCACCTAGTGTGGGCTACATCCACCAGAGAAATTGCCAGGTCCTTCCTTTATTTATATCCAACAAATGAAGGGATACAACCTACAACAAAACCTGCTATAACTTCCTCTTCTTTCTCTCACAGTATCCTCTCTCAGAATACAATACTTGCCATCGTGTATAGCCACAATACATTTCCCTCATAATAGAGAGTTTTCTTCTAGGGAAAAAACCCTAACATAATTTCTACCGTTAGATCTGCGACCTTATAATGAACGGTCTAGATTTACAATGAAATTACAATATACATTTACAAGGCAATTTTTCCTTCTAGGGCTTCACCCCCGAACCCCCGCCAGGGGCCCACTTGCCCCTGAACCCCCCAGCCGGGGGGATATCCCCCCCAGACCCCGTAGAGGGGGTACCCCCCTCTGCACTCCCCTGCATGGAAGAGTTTACATACTTCTGGGGTGTAAAGTCTTCATGGGGTATAAACACGGTTTAAAGCAAGGACCTTTGAGTCAGGAAGATAATCAGGCTCCACAACCAACATTACCCAATGAAGACCCCAGATTGCTCCATGGACCAGCGCATCAAGGATGCTTATGGAAAAGTTGAAAAGGGAATCGAGGCTACAAGGTAGCCTCTATCTAGGATGGCACATTGAACCTCCCTTGCCAACTCATAGCTGGCAAGCTTGTAAGAAATAACCGCCCCACACAGGTCACCAGGTTCGTGGTGGACCTCGCAGGAAAATGTGTTGAGGGAATGAAGATGAATTGGGTGAGTTACCTCGTCAATGATCTCGAGAAAGAATGTCGCGAAGCTCAGGATCAGGGATACAAGTTCCACTTTGGCTGGATGCTCATATTGATTGCATTTGTAGCTTGGAAAATGCCAGAAGGAGCCACCTTTATAGAGATTGAACTATTAGAGCCATTGAACGCTAGGTTCTCAACCTTGTGGTACACCAACAACATGTTGAAGCAATGGCAGTCAAATACTATGTTCCAAGCGTATTATCAACAACTGAAGGTTGCCATCGAGTCATTCCCACGCATGACACTATAGACCCTACACTAGTATAGATCGATAGCCAAGTTTCACTCAGATCCACATTTTATCTATATCATTATGCGCAGAGATGAGAGCAAGGAGGAGTTACAATCTTATTACAAGATGACAGATGAAGACATGGAGCAGATCACAAAGGAATGGCTAGAGGAATTTCAGATACCTGTCGTTGATTCCGAACTCTCCGATGCTAACATTATAGGAAGCCCCTTGGTCACCCAGTTCGAGCATGCAAGACAATCCAGTGTGAAGAAGAAGAAGAGAAAGGAGGAAGTCCAGAATATAGAGACTGGTGAGGAGGACAATGCCTCGGAAGAAAATGGATTTGGTTTGCTGGGAGGAGGAGACGAAGTAAATAGAGAAGGAGGAGGGGATGTAGGAGAAAAGAAAGGAGAAGATGAAGCTACACCGCCGAAAGATCCCATTATTGAAACAATAACTCTGTAGAAGAGGAACGTTTCTCCGTAGAAACCTTCGACAAGAAAGAAGACATGCGCTAGCAAGTCCCAACTAGAGGCCATGCTCAAAGAGGATGATATCAGTCTAGTCCGCAGAGCCATGGAGGATGCATCAGAGGAGATCATGCAGAGATATGGAGCGAAGTAGGAAGAGCTGTATAAAAGGGTCGAGAAGGAGCTGAAGGAACTACAACAAGCTATTCAATTGATCCGCGTAGTACCTACTGTGCCTTCTTCATCACAGGTTGAAAAATTGGGGGATGAGCCCACCCAATTGATAAGATTAGCAGATGCAACAGAGGCTTGACTTCAGAAAGTCCAAGAAGAAAATCAGAAGGCTACAAAAGCCTTGAAACAAGAGAAAGAGGAAGTCTCAGAGAAACTACGAGTTGCACGGTACTACATAATCGCCTATGAAAATGAGAAAGATGAGTTTTGGGCGATGCTTGAGAAGGATAAAGCGAAGATACAGACAGAAAAGGACCAACTACTCGTAGAGCAGACTATGGTCAAAGAAGCGGTGAATAAAGCATTTCGCTTGGTGCCAGGCTTAGCATAGGAGGAACATGAGTCAGTCGAGGTTCAAGCGATGAAGCTCGCTGAGACCATCCAACAGCTTTAAGTGAGGACAATGGAGTTGAAGATCCAAGCAGTACCAAGAACTCTGCGGGAGGTGCGCAATCAGAGGGAGGAATCCACTATTCAATTGATTCGCGTAGTACCTACTGCACTTTCTTCATCACATGTTGCATAATTGGGGGATGAGCCCACCCAATTGAGAATATTAGCAGATGCGACAAAGGCTCAACTTCAGAAAGTCCAAGAAGAAAAGGAGAAGGCTACAAAAGTCTTGAAAAAAGAGAAAGAGGAAGTCTTAGAGAAACTACGAGCTGCGCGGTAATGCGTAACCACCTATGAAAATGAGAAATATGAGTTTTGGGCGATGCTCAAGGAGGAAAAAGAGAAGATATAGAGAGAAAATGACTAGTTTCTTGCAGAGTAGACTGTGGTCAAAGAAGCGGTGAATAAAGTAGTTCTCTCTATGCTAGGATTAGCACAGGAGGAACATGAGTCAGTCGAGGTTCAAGTGATGAAGCTTGCTAAGACCATCCAATAGCTTCAAGCGAGGATAACAGAGTTGGAGATCCAAGCAGTATCGGGCACTCCATAGGAGGTGTGCGACCAGAGAGAGGAATCCGCTAAGAACGCAGTTGGAAGGATTAGAGCCCTCGCCTCATAATTAAAAAAATTGAGTGATAGAAGCACACAGACTTATGAACACCTCACAAAAGATCTATAGTTAAGGAAACTGTAAGTGCAGTAGCATGTACTGTCAGTACAGGCGCAGATGAAGCTACTCACTTTGGTAGAAAGAATGAAGAGATCTCATGAATAGCGCGTGGTACAACAACATATTACTGCTATCTAGGGCAGGGTAATGGAAGTCACGCAGAAGCTGCAACCTATGCAGGATGAAGCCTGCAAGGTGTTCGAAGAAATTGAGGGACAAGGCTCACAACTAGACCAAATGGTTGCAACAATGGAACAACGCATGGAAGGGCCTTTTATAGAGCAGATGATCCAAGAGCTCACTGAGCAGGAGGCTTAAGCAAAGTAGCAAGTTGAAGCCGATCGAGTGAATCTAGAGGCCTTCGAAGCAGCGTTTCCCAGACCTGAGTGACTCGGGACGAGTCACATGTGAGTGTTGGGGGCCTATTGGCCCTCAACCAAGTTTTGAGGAAATCTTGGTCAGGTTGACCACATTTTAGACTTCGATGCAGTGATCGAGGAAGGAGTGCCCAGGTGGAGATGAGATGGCGGATCTCACTTGTTTTGTGGGCTTTGTGGACCCATCAAGGGGTTCCTTAGTGTTTTTGTAATGGGTTATGGGATGTAGACCCATGGGTTTACCCATGATTAGGACTTATTGTAAAAGTATAAATAAGTAGGAATGTATGATAGGAGGAGAGACTTAGAGAGATAAGTCTAAGTAGCTAAGTGTAAGTAGTTCTGAGTTTCTCTGTGCAACAAAATGTGTATGTAAGGCTCTATGCTCGATAAAGGAGTTGGCTCCGTGCCTCAACCTAATTTTGGGAAGGAGGATCTGGTGCTTAGTGCACAGATCTCCTATCCTCTGCGAAGCATGGCTCTATGGCTTAGTGCGCAGGAGCAGATGAATGTAAGATTTAGAAGAATAATAAAGAAGATGAAACAGTTGGTGGATGTAGCCCCACACTGGGGTGAACCACATATATCTTGTGTCTTTGGTGTGCTTTGTGCTATGTTGTGTTTGTCATTTATCTACTTAGTGCTTTTTGTTACTGTGTATGATGGATAGATATGATCTTGCTTAGTGCTTTACTTGTGCTTTATGAATGAATGCTAGATCTAACTCATGGCTATGTGCTAAGTGGTTGAAGTTCTTAATCTTTATTGTTACTACACCAATCTATCTTAGGGTTTGTTCTGCGATGTTAACGAAGCTAATGAACTAATGCATATCATCTTCTAAGTACTTTGTGAAGTGTTATAATCACATATCTGTGTCCCATCTTGGTTACAGACACATGAGTCTAGTAATGCCTCTTGCCTCTACCTCGGGTGAGACTTCGCCTGCTCCGCAGGTGTTGCCGAAAGGGTCGATAGTTAGGGTTTTGTTGGTGCGCTATTGAAGCGTTGAACCCCGGGTCTGCCCCTGTGCCAACAATTCCCTAGAGATTCTTTGTGTTGGGTTGTTATATTCTTTGTACTGAAAGTCTAGTCGAGGTGAATCGACTGACGTTCAAAGTCGAGGTGGATTGACAACAAGTTGAATTCAAGGTGGACTGATAGAAAGTCAAAGTCGAGGTGGATTGTCAACAAGTCGAAGTTGAGGTAGATAAAAAACAAGTCGAAGGTCGAGAGAGTTGATCGGGTAAAGTCGAAGTTGAAGAATATGACAACAAGTCAACCGATAAGAGGTTGAAGTATGGGCATGAGATGACAGACTAGAGACCAAATGAAGGACGACTGGTATACCTGACTTGGAGTCGACTGTAAAAAAATCCAGGGATTTGCGAGATTTGTAGCCAATGATATGCATGGATCTGTAACTATTTTTGGGCACCAATATTTAGGTTTTTACATGTTGTAAAGCCTATAAAGAGGCATGTTGTAAGGCCATAAAGGATGATGTTGTAAGTTAATTGTAGAATGCACTTTTGTAGGTTAATGCATGTGTAAGTGTAGGTTGATGGTCATGCATACGTAAGACGAATTGGCTACAAGGTTGTTCTTTCCTATGCAAGAGGGTATGATGTCAGTTGTGTCTTAAGTGTGGACCAAGGTTAGACATGTAACCTTTTATTATGAATGAATAAGACAAAAATAGAGTAGAACACTCAAAGGAATGTTGGTTTTCTTGGTTAAGGGTTTCCAGGGTAAAATATCGGTGTACTGTGTGATTGCTTGTGTCATTTGCTTCTTGGTTTAAATTCTTCTTCTCTTTTTCTAGGATTAGTGTGGTAGTGTCTTTCATTTCCTGACATGTGGTATCAGAGCTTAGGTCTTCCCTAGAAAGTGAGTTATTAGAGCGGTGTTATGCTTTGGCGAGTATATCAGATCTTGATTTGAAAATATTGAATCTTAGAACTAAACCCTAGGTACAATAAGAGTCGTAAGTCATAAATCATGTTAAATATCGCTGTAAAGAATGGAGAGCAGTTCCAGAATAGAGATAAAAAGATTCAATGGCCAGAATTTTGATATTTTGAAGCTTAAAATGGAACATCTTCTTGTAGATCGAGAACAATGTACATCAGTCTATCTAGGTACCCAACCAATAGGCATGTCGATGGAAGAATGGGAGAAACTCGAAAGAAGAGAAAGAAGTACGATTCATCTTTGCCTTGCAGATTCAGTTTTGTTGAATGTCTCAGGTGAATATTCCGACAAGAAAATGTGGGACAAGATGGGAAGCTTATACCAGTTGAAGTATCTAGTAAATAAGTTGTTTCTTAGAAATAAACTATATCTTCTGAGGATGAGTGATGGCAATTTTGTGACTGAGCATTTAAATTCGTTTAATACCATGTTAAGCTAGTTATCATCTATATATATTAAGATCACTTATGAGGATAAGTGTATCGGCCTATATGTGATTTTCTAGACTCCTGGGATAGGTTATTCATGGCTATTGGGATAAATACAACCACACTAGCGCTAGAGGACGTGGTTTCTTCTCTAATGTCGGAAGAAATGAGAAGAAAGAACATGGAAGGATCGACGAAAGATGCTCTGATAGTGAGAGGTTGACTGGTAGATAGAGATAAAGGCAGATTCTCCGATAGAAAGTTTAAGTCAAAGGGTAGATATAAATCCTCTGTTTAGTTGGGAATTATAAAAAGGACTATAAGTTGAATGCAACAAAATTCAGTGCTAGATTCAACAAGAAGTAGTCGACTAAGAGAAAGACGACTTTAGACAAGGGAGGTGATGTGTACCTCACATCTACCGGTACACAGTAGGATCAAGATGTTTGGTTGATCGAATCGGGAGCATCCTATCATATGAAACCACATAAAGAATGGTTATGTGAATATGAACGATAGGATGGGGGTGATGTGTTCTTGGGGGATGACTTGACAACCAGAATTGTCAGATGGGGAAGAGTCTGTCTGACACTGTAGGATGGGAGGACAAGAACCCTTCTAGGTGTGCTACACATTCCAGGTTTGGAAATAAACATGATATCTGTCAGTAAGATGAATGATGTAGGTGTGCATACCCTGTTTCAAAAGGATTCATGCAAGATGGTCAGAGGTGCAATGGTTTTAATGAAAGGAGTTCAAATTGGTGCCCTGTACAAGTTTTTAGGGAATGTCGTATCGAATGGATGAAACAACATCGTTTCTCCTAAAATCAACTCAAATATGGCTCGACTCGACTCGATGTCCACACAACTTGATTCGAATCAAGTTAAGTTGGTTCAAATCGATTCAACAATACATGATGAAATCGACCCGACCAGGCTATGGCACAAGAGGATGGGACACATTAGAGAACAAATACTTCGAGCTATGCAAAACAAAGGTATGGTTGAAGGTTTTCCTAAATGTGGTTTAGAATTTGAATTTTGTGAACATTGCATATATGGGAAACAAAGTCAAGTGAGGTTCCCATCTGGAGCGACAAGGGAAAATGGGAATCTAGAACTAGTGCATAGCGATGTGTTTGGCCTGATTACAGTGCCTTCACTTGGTGTATCCTTGTATTATGTCTCCTTCTTAGACGATTTTTCTAGGAAGACATGGATATATTTCTTAAGGAAGAAATAATAGGTTTTTGAGAGGTTTAAGGAGTTTAAATCTATTGTGGAAAACCAGACAAAGAAAAGGATTAAAGTGTTGAGAACTGACAATGGTGGTGAATTATGTGGAAATGAATTTTATCATTTCTCTAAGTAGTGTGGCATAGCATGCCAAAATACCACACCATATAACCCACAAAAAAATGGAGTTTCCGAGAGAATGAACATAACATTGATGGATAAGGAAAGGAGCATGCTCAATGGTGATGGGATTGCACAAGAATTCTGGGCGGAGGCAGTTGGGAATATAAGATATCTGATGAATATATCTCCTTCATTGGCACTAGTAAACATGACTCCAAATGAGGTATCATCTGGAAAGAAGCCATCGGTGACACACAAGTATTTGGCTGTGATGCATTTGTGCAAGTTACCAAGGAAAATAGGAGCAAGCTGGCCAAGAAGGTAGTCAAATGTATTTTCATAGGATACAAATAAGGGATGAAAGGATATAAGCTCTGGGATACTTCATCAAGGAGAATAATGTATAGTTGAGATGTGGTCTTCAGAGAAGTCAGAGGTAAGTTTGAGCATGAGGAAGCTATTTAGAACAAGATAAATTCTGATTTAGTGCGGTTTGAACTGAGGAACAAAGAAGATGATTCAGATGAGTCGAATGAATCTGAGGAAGAGGTGGAAAAATTGACTCTAGTGATAAGGAGGTTAGGAAGAGAAAGAAAAATAGTCGAGAGGTATATTTTTCCCAACTTCCGTTCCTCATTTGTGTTAAATGCCATCGACGATGAGCCCAAGTCATTCGGTGAGGTAGTCGACTCGACAGAGGGTAAACTCTAGAAGGATGCAATGGTTGAAGAGATGAAATCCTTTTACAAGAACGAGACATGGGATTTAGTCAAGTTACCTAGTGGAAGAAATACCTTTGGTAGAAAGTGGGTGTTCAAGAAGAAGATGAATATTGCAGGACAAGTCGAGAAGTTCAAATATCGACTGGTAGCGAAAGGATATTCCCATGTGGAGGGAGTCAAATTCGGTGAGAATTTTTCCCCTATTGCAAAATTAACTTCCATTAGAGTACTAATGTCTTTGGCTGCAACATTTGATCTGGAGATAGAAAAAATGGATGTGAAGACAACGTTCCTACATGGGGACTTGAAAGAATAAATCTACATCAAAGAACCAGAATGATTTGTAGTAAAGGGAAAGAAAGAGTTGGTGTGAAAACTCAAAGGATCCCATTATGGTCTAAAGAAATCACCAAGGATATGGTACCATAAGTTTGACACATACATCCTTAGTTTTGGATTTGTGAGAAGCAACAATGATCACTACATTTATTCAAGGAAGAAGGTGGGTGTTTCATATATGTAGCTTTGTATGTTTATGACATATTTCTTATTGGAAACAACATGGACGCAATAAAGGAGGTGAAGAAGAAGCTATCCTCCAAGTTAGACATGAAGGATATTAGAGAAATTAACTTCATTATGGGAATGGATATTAAGAGATATCGAGCTGCTATAAATCTCTGGTTGAATCAGATGAAGTATATTGAAACAATTATGAAATGATTCAACATGCAAGATTGTAAACCGGTGAAGGTGCCAATTCCTGTGGGAGAAAGGCTTATTGCTAATAGTGTCCAAAGACATAGGAAGAAATAAAGGACATGGCAAGTGTTCCCTATGCAAGTGCGATTGGTAGTATAATGTATGTGATGGTTTTCACTCGACCATACATTGGCCATGTAGTGGGAGTGTTGAGCAGGTATATGTCGGCACCTTGAAAGGAACACTGGAAAATTGTTAAGAGAGTATTAAGGTATTTATGTGGCATGAAGGACTATACTATATGATACCAAGGAAAACCTGGAGGTAATAGTGGTAAATTAAATGTACATGGATTTTTTGATGCCGACTGGGATGGAGATCTGGATTGACGAAGGTTGACTAATGGATATGTCTTCAAGATGTTTGGTGGAGAAATAATCTGGATGAGTAAGCGACAGGTGGTCATAGCCTTGTTGACAACATAAGTTGAATACATGGTAGCCACTGATGGAATCTATTGAGATTCAACAAGAAGATTCTAGTGAAAATTATGCACCTACACTAGGATGGAGCCTCAGGCTATTTTTAGGTGGAAGTCTATTTTTAGATGATGAGAAAATTCTATTTATAGATGATGTCTATTTATAGATGGTGAGAAAAATCTATTTATAGATGTATGTCGACTATTATTATCCCTTAATAATAGTTGGATAATAAATATTAGTCTATTCTTAATGAGCACTTGGAAATAGTTAACTGAAGTGGAAAATCAGTTAGCTATATGAAATTTGAGTTCAAAGGTTGACTGGTGGGACATGCAAGTCGAATTAGTTGTAACTGAGTGATTCAAAGTTGTAACAGAGTTGGATGTGTAGTTATGTGAGTTGTAAAGTAGTTTAAATTAGTTAAGTGAGTTAAGCTTAGTTGTACTAGTTGTAACTGAACTTACACCAATGAGAGATTAGTGAATTAATTCACAATCAGTGGTCTCACATGCAACTGAATATTTACCACTGTTAACTAAATGCATGTCAGATCCAATGGAGACCCAGTTGAGATGAAGGTGAAAGGGATAGTTTGACTATCAGTTGTGACTTTAGTGGGTGCACTCATGCAACCACACACACATTGGATGTGCCCATGAGGAATGCGCAGCCTAGGAAAGAGGGATTCATTCATTGCAGGGATTTCCATTAGCAGGGATTGTGCAGAGGAGGCAGGCTGTCTGGAAGCAGTAAATTGGCACATGAATTTGTCAATTTTTGTATAACAATGTGAGACGATTGTATATTGTACTGAGAGCTCTTGGATTAGAGTTTTGTATGAGATTGTTTCATGATCCATGATATATACATAATATATGATAGTGGGGTTTTTAGCTTTATGCTTTCCTGGTAAAACATCTGTGCTATGTGTGATTGATCTTTCTTCTTGATATTTCAATTGACGATCGTGTTTTAAATTCCAAAAGAATATTTGTAGAAGCGATTCTGTATTTAATAGTGGCATATAATTGTTAGATCATGAGAATCCAGGCAATACATAATTTATATTAAAATTTATACATGGTATCAGAGTGCAGAAGATTGCAGAAGCTGAGTTTGTGACTGGATAGAATTCAAATTTGCAGAAAGACTTTCTTGGTGCTACAACTGATTCAAGATCGAAATGGATTTCAATGGCTTGAGGTTAGAGTATGCACTCAAGGGTAGATCAAACTACATTACTTGGAAGGATAGGATGGATGTAGTACTCGAAGACAATGGCTTGAAGGAATTCATTGACAAAGATGTTCCTAAGCCAGATGCTGCAGACACTGCAAATCTTGATGCATGGCAAAATAAAGTAGCAAAGGCGAGGAGGATCCTGTTAGAGGGAGTACGAGACCACATTGTCTCAAACCTCCATGGGAAATTCAAACCATATGCAATGTGGAAGATGTTGACGGATCTATTCCAAAACAGTAGCGACCATAGGAAATTGGCGCTCAAAGATAAACTCAGGAAGATCAAGATGGAGAAGGGTGACTCCATTCCAAAATATATCACGAAATTTGTCCAATGTCGGGATGAGCTGGGGAGTGTGGGAATAATAGTCGCTGATGATGATTTGGTGATCTTGGCTCTCCTAGGGCTTCCTAATAATTGGCATAGTTATCAAGACTCTGTCAATGGAAGGGAAAAATTGCAAGATTGGGAACGACTATGGTCGGATTTGGTGTAGGAGGAGTTCAGGCGGAACACCAGAGATGGCTCTTCATCAAAGCATGATGATGAAGAAGATTGTGCTTTGGTTGCCAAGGCAATGAAAGGGGAAGGGGAAGAAATTCCATTCAAAATCTAAGTCTAAAGGAAAGAAGCTGGATTTGTCCAAAGTGAAGTGTTTTTACTATCACGAACATGGGCATCTCGCTACTAACTATCCGCAGAAGAAGAAGAACAAGAAGGTTGTTGGAGTTGCAGTTGGTGAGGCCCTTGCCTCACAATTTGAACTTGAATTCTCCTTGATTGCATGCATGGCATCAAGTGCATTGGGATCGGTGTGGTATTTGGATAGAGGCATTCCTTCCACATGACGGGAGATAAGGAGCTTTTCAGTGACTTGGAGGAGAAAGATATGAAAATGCATATAGAGATGGGCGACGATGGATGATACAGTGCGATTAACATTGGTACCATTACCTTTCAGAGGGATTCAGTTAAACCATTTCAATTGAAAGATGTTATGCATGTTCCAAGTCTGAAGAAAAACTTGGTCTCAGTTGCAATGTTGGAGGACAGAGGCTATGACGTTGTTTTTAGCGATAGAAAATATTTTCCAGTGACATAAAACAACCTGTCAAGTCAAGAAGATAGGTATTTGAGTTAAGAATATCTACAAGATGGAGTAGATTGTTGTGCTACCATGATGGGCAAGGAAAAAAAAGTGGTGATCCGGGATGAGGGCGAATTATGGCACATGCGATTGGGCCATCTTCATCATGGAGCCTTGAAAATCATGCAGCAAATATCTACTGGAGTTCCAACGGGAACAATTGTTTAGTTAGATCAATGCAAGGGTTGCACCATGGGGAAGTATGTAAATTCCACCTTTCATGAAAAGGAGAACCGTGCTTTGGTGATCCTGGAGAGAATTCACACAGACGTGTGTGGACCATTCTCGCTTTCTTCAACAACAAAACATAAGTATTATGTTATTTTTGTTGATGAATTTTCTCGTAAATGATGGATCTTCTTCATGCAGAAGAAGGATCAAACATTCTCAAAGTTCTGCGAGTTTAAAGCATTGGTGGAGAAAGATTCGGGGAAGCAAGTGAATGATTTGAGGAGTGATAATGGTGGAGAATACATCTCTAACGAATTCAAAGACTTCTGCAACAAAGAAGGAATTTGAAGAGAACTCATAGTGCCACATAACCCACAACAAAATGGGGTCGTAGAGAGGAAGAACAGAACGATCGTGGGTGCAACACGAGCGATGTTGCATGATCAGGGCCTACCAATGCATTTGTGGGCGGAAGCATGTAACATTACGGTTTATGTGAAAAACCGTTGTCCTCATAGAGTACTTGGCATGAGTACACCTGGAGAAGATTTCACTGGTAAGAAACCTGATGTTTCTCATTTTAAGATTTTTGGCTCATCTGTTTATGTGCATGTGACCAAGAACACCAGGAAGAAGCTAGAGCCAACTGCTGAAGTTGGGATATTTTTGGGGTACATAGAAACACCCCATAATTATCGTGTGTATTTTCCTAACAGTAAGATGATTGTTATGCGACGGGATACAAAATTCGATGAGGGGAAAGCCATGCGGTTGTCGCTTGAGAGGGAGCTAGACTTGCATGCAGAGGAGGAACTGCTGGTTCCCAAAGATGAGTGTCAAGATGTGGATCAACCACATGAAGAGGTTCATGGAGTGGAGGAAGCCATTCATGTAGAGCCATCCATCATAAATGGCATAAAGCACACCACCGAAGCTGATAGATTGAGACTAGATGCTGCACAGAATGTAGGAGCCTCTACTTCACAGCGCAGACAGAGATAGTCTCTTGATCGATTTACTGGATACATGGCTCTCATGAGAAAATGTATTGTGACTGAACCATCTTACTTTCAGGAAGTAGTGTAGGATCCCACTTGGGTTGATGCATTGGTGGAGGAGTATGACTCCATTGTAAAAAATAGTGCATGGGAAATTGTCCCAAGACCGGTCTGAAAGTTTTAAACCTGTGAAGTAAAGCAATGCATATAGATTCTTAAGCAAAACATAATTTAATCAATGGCTCATACACAGATTACACAGAGATTTTATACCTGAAACCCTCAACCATGAAAACCTTTCTTATATTCATTGTCTCGAATTTCACCATTCAATATACAATATATACAATGTTTTTAGGTATTCCTTTGATACCAAAACCCTAATCCCTAACACTGGGATTATTTTTAGTAAACCTCTAAAAATAGCAAAATCTGCTAAAAATAGCAAAAACTGCCCCAAATTTTTTTTAGGGCGCTGCCCCGAACCTCGTCGACCCCGACCTACCGCCTATTGCCAAACGCTGCGTGTAACCAGGGGGGGGGCATACCTATCCCCCCCCTAGGAAAGCACCTAATACACCCAACAAAAACATAGCACTAGTACAAGGGATCATCAAACACAGTTGTCATATCCGACGCGCCCACACACACACATGCAAATAATATAACACATAACCAACATTCTCCTACTTGTTGTTTTCTTTGCATCCAGGGGTCCAGGGGATTATATAGTCAACAATCCAGGGCAGCGATGCCCATTGTTACTCTACACTAGGAGAAATTTTATGTGCTCACAGACTTTGTCAATGAATCTGCAACATTCTTCAAAGTGTCAACCTTTTTCGGTAATACCTTCTTTTCCTCAACCATGTCTCTCACAAAGTGATACTGAACATCAATATGCTTTGTCTTCAAATGATAAGCTGGGTTATTTTCCAGGAAGATTACACTCTGACTGTCACAATCTAATCTCACTTCTTGTTGTACCAAACCAATACCTGAACATAATCTTTGTAACCATACTACTTCCTTGCTTGCATGAGTGGCTACCATGTACTCAACTTCTGTAGTTGAGAGTGCCACGACAACCTATATTTTTCTCATCCAACTGATTACTCCTCCAAATAGGTTAAACACATACCCACTTGTAGATATTTTGCGATCCAAATCTCCAACCCAGTCTGCATCAAAAAAGCCATGTATGTCCACCACTCTGTCCAATCCCGATCTTCCTTGGTAGCACAATCCACAACTGGCGATGCCATGGAGATACCTGAAGACCCTCTTTACTGCTGTCCATTGCTTCTTCCTTGGTTTTGACATATACCTACTCAAAACTCCCAGTGCATGTGCAATGTCCGGTCTAGTACAAACCATTGCATACATCAAACTACCAACTGCACTGGCATACAAAACATGGGACATGTCCACTTCTTCTTCCTGTGTCTCGGGACACTGATCTGTAGATAACTTTACACCTATGGGAATAGGAACCTTGATTGGTTTACTTCCATGCATATTAAACCTCTGCAATATCGTCTCAAAATATTTTCTCTGATTCAACCAGAGTTTCCTGTTTGCACGATCTCTTTTAATCTCCATTCCCAGAATGAAGTTAGCAACACCGAGATCCTTAATGTCAAATTTGGAGGATAGCTGTGATTTCACCTCCTTGATAACATCCATGTTATTTCCTACCAACAACATGTCACCAACATACAACACTACATAAATGAAGTGATTACCAACCTACTTGGAATATACACAGTGATCAACCCTACTTCTTACAAATCCCAATCCAAGGATGTATGTGTGAAACTTTTGGTACCACATCCTAGGTGATTGCTTTAGACCATATAGTGACTTCTTTAGCTTACATACCAACTCTTTCTTTCCATTCACTACAAATCCTTCTGGTTGCTTCATGTAGATTTCTTCTTCCAGATCCCCATGTAGGAATGCTGTCTTCACATCCATTTGTTCCACTTCAAGATCAAAAGTAGCAGCAATAGATAAAAGAAATCTAATAGAAGTTAACTTAGCAACAAAAGAAAAAATCTCACCAAAGTCAATTCCCTCTACCCGGGAATAACCTTTTGCTACTAACCGAGCTTTGTATTTCTCCACTTTACCTTGTGCATTAAACTTCTTATTAAACAACCATTTGCTACCAATATATTTTCTTCCAGCTGGCAACTCAACTATATCCCATGCCTCATTCTTATCCAAGGCATCCATTTCTTCAACCATGGCCTTCTTCCATAGTTTACTATCCTATGAATTCACTGCTTCCCTGACAGTTCTGGGATC
>ML806094.1:438154-459838 GCA_009831015.1 Picea engelmannii
CCCTCCCCTGACGCGTATCAGAATGTGCGCAGGTGTTCCAACCCACAGAATCGCATTCCAAGCATTGTGCGCCAACAACACTTTGTTCGTCTGTGCATTCTGCTCACTGTGTGCCAAAAGGTTCTCGGTTCTCTATGCATTCTGTGCATTGTGCGCCCACTGTGCCTCTGTCTGAACTCTAACCCGCGCATCTGTCCAAAATTTCAACATTGTAAGAGTTTTTGTGATGATTTGAAGGCCCCTAGCCTTCAAAATCTCACTTTTATTCAATTTGTAAATGCACTACACTTAGATTCCTTTCCCACATGAACGGTCAGTCAAAACATAGGCACTTAGGGGGTTAAAAACAACCATATTTCTCCTCTTTTGCTTTGGTTGCCACATGGATGGCTTGTTTTTGTAAAAGTTAAGTTGAGATTCTTTACTATCACATATAAAAACACTTGCATTGGGACCATAAACAAACTTTAATAATTGAGTATGCTCTTCTCTCTCACCATAGAGAGATCTTGAGAATTAGAAAGGTGATTATGGGGACATTTCATCTCCCTTAAAATCTTTAGGAGAGGACAAAACCCCCCTAGGGCTCCTCGTAGTTTTTTTCACAACATCTTAAATTTGTAAGGTCCCATACATACCCACATGTTGCAAAGTTAGGATAGTTTTTGAAGCTACTTTCTTAGTTTACATCACTAGGAGAGTTTAAAGATCAAAGTAACGGGCCCATACATGCCCACATGCTTGCAATCTAGGATAGTTTTTTCGAAGCTTTCTTAGTATAAATCACATTAGGGAGTTTAAAGGATTGGTAAGGACCCATATGTCCACATGCTAGTTCTTTAGGGCTTTTAAAAATTCCGCAAGGTTGTACTAATGACATCTAGCAAGATAGGTAATCAAGATTTGTAAGGACCACAAGAAGTCCACATGCTGCAAATTGACACCCAACTTATTAAAAATTTGGCACATTTGTTCACTTGCTCACACACAAAGTCACTCCTCACTCACATAATTTCATCTCTAATTGTGGAGGTTGAAGTAGGTTTCCTCCACAGGGATTCCAAAACGTCCCACTATTTCTTGAATAAATTATCCACACCCACTTCATTCAAATGAGATTGGTTCACACCCCCAGTCTCTCAAACCAACCACATCTAAAGTTTTTCTAGAAACTCACTAAGTTTTCCTCCACAGGAGGTGCCAAAAGAAATTTTTTAGTCTAGGTAGGATCTCGGGGGTAGGCATACAAAAAACTCCCCGTTACCTGGTTCTCCCATATTCAAACATTAGAAGTTGACAAATAAGGAACTTTTAAATCCTCCAAGTCAAGTGTTCTCAAAACCATAAGGGAGGGAGATACCCATGAATGGTTGTTGGACCTCGACCAAATTTTTAAGAACCTTGGTCGTGTTTGACCATTTTAGGGACTTCGATAGGCCGGTCGAATATGGAACACCCAGGCGAAGCGGAGATCATGGGATCTCACCCCTTTTTGCGGGCTTTTTGAGTTTAGGGTTTATGTAATGGGTATGGGATGTCGGCCCATGGGTTTTCCTATGTTTAGGCCCCTTTTTTAATGTATAAATAAGTAGCTAGGTGATGTAATAAGTAGACCTAGTAGGTGGATGGCTTAGTGCTAATGTTAGCTATATGAAAGAAGATGTGTTAAGGCTTGCAGAGCTAAGTGAAAGTGTTTTGTAAGTGCTTCGCGCACAGACTGTGTAAGGGCTTGGTGCTTGAACCTAACTCAGGGAAGGAGGATTTGGCGAGGTGCGCACAGATCTCCTGTCCTATGCGGAGTTGGATTTGTGGCTCTGTGCATGTAAGAATATTGGAAGAAGATTATAAAAGAGGAGAAGAGTTGGTGGATGTAGCCCCACGCTGGGGGTGAACCACATATATCTTGTGTTGTGGTTTCTTTGTGCGATGTGGTTGATATGTTATTGATGTGATTTATGCTTAGTTCTATAATATTTATGTATGTTAGATGCATCTAATGTAGTAGCTTAATGCTTAATAATATGAAGGAATGCTAGATCTGCTTTGATGCTATGTGCTGAATGGTTAGATGTACTTAGACCTTGATGAATACTGCGTTGTTATGTAATTAGGGTTTTTACCTGTGATGTGAATAAGGGTCAAAGAATAATGAATGTTAACTGATAAGTGCTCCATTAAGTATTGTGATCACAGATCTATGTCCCAGCTAGGTTTTAGACACTTGAGTCCTACAACCCCCCCTACCTCTACCTCAGGTGAAACTTCATCTACTTCACATGTGTTGCCAAAAGGGCTGGTAGTTAGGATTTTGTTGGTGTGCTGTTGAAGCGTTGAACCCTGGGTCTGCCCCTGTGCCAAAAAATGGTTTCGTTGTCGGGACCTGAAACTGTGATTGTTGGGAACTGAAGAAAAGGGAAAGCTCTATGCATAGATTTTTTACTGTAGTGCACAATATTCTACTTGACTTGCAAAGCTCTATTCTAAGAAGGGATCCGGATCTGAATAAAAGAGGTAAGTTTTTAAAGCTTTGTGCTATGATAAAGGTAAGATAAGTGGAAATTTTTGTTTCGAAAGAATGGATCTAGGTATGTTTGATAGATTTTGTCCTAGTCTGAAAATTAGGGCACAACTATAAGAAAGAAGATGTGATATGAATAGACTTGATAGAGATAGTGAAAGATATGTTATTCCTATGCATAGAAAGAATTTTTGGAATAACAAGTGGATGCAGGATCCTAGAAAGAATTTTTTGCAGGTCCATCACTATGATCCCAGTGCGCAGTACAAGAAAGGTTGGGGCTTGTTTAAGATAAAGAGAAGATTGACTCTTTGTTATAGTTGCAGACGACCGAGACATCTTGCAAAGGAATGCCCTGGTAGAGGTCCTATTTTCCTTTGTTGTAAAACTACTGGACATGAAGTTTTGGATTGCCCTAGAATGATTGCTAAAGTTGAGAAGATGAACATCAGACAAGAAAACCATGAGGAAGGTCAAGAGGCTAAGAATATGCTAAAGAACTAGAAAGAATCAGAGACTATATTATTACAGATGAAAGAAACATTGAATGATCACAGAGACATCGATTTACCAGAGATCTTAAAAGAGAAGCAGTGCATAGAAACAAGAATATGAGACTTTGACATAGATTGTGTATTGGATGCAGAAACACAGGTGAACATTATGCCAGAAGTACTTGGGAAATTTTGGGAAAGCCTGCTATGGTTCCTTCATTGGGAGGAATAGGCTTGTTTAAAGGAAAGATGATAACCCTATGTGGAAGACTTACTCATTTACCCATGAGTTCTCATGGAACATCGACATAAGAAGAATTCAAGGTCATTAAGTTTGTTGAGATCAATGCTCCTTTTTCACCAAGGAAATAAGAAGGACTTGGATTGACAGAGATCAGATCCGAAGGAAAGAAGAAGAGGAATCTATAGAATAGAAAAATCAAAAATTAAGGGATTTCATGGCTAGGAGAAAAGCACGCTTAATAGAAGAACATGAGGACAATTCAAAGAAACTGAGGGCTATAGACCTAGCTGTCGAAGTTGAAAGAACGAAAGAAGGCTTAAAGAACTTATCCATGCAGGAGAGAAGAGCACCTACTCCAGAAACATTAAGAGAAGAAGTATTACCTTCGAACCCTGTGAAAGAACCTCAATAGTGCAAAGTTACTATACTAATAGAAGATAAGAACAAGAATGGAAAGAGGAATCCAGAGATGCAGATCACAGGAAAGAAAGCAAGAAAACACAGTAAGAAGAAAGCAAAGCTAGAAAAATTACAGGAGGTTCCAGAGAGAACTTCGCAGAAGGAAGGCTTGCAGAACTTGAACCTCGCCGGAATATCAAAACATCACAGACTGGAACTTCACCATGGCGAAGAAATACGACCGTTGGAGGCGTCTTGACCATTAGAACGATGCTCCAGAATGGATAGAAACACAATTATTTCTAGAAAGATCACCATTGGACCATTGGGACCGCGCCATAACGGATGGAATCGTATTGATTGAGGCATTCCTGTGTGTTGGAGGAGTCCATTACGACATTGTCTATTTAATCCATTGAATGTCTCACCATGGACACTTTTGGAAATTGTGATTATCCAAGCCCATAGAGAATTGATTGCTATCACGTTGTTCTTATTGAGACCTTCCCACCCGATTTGCTTACCTTGAGTGTTTGTCTGCCTACTCGAGATATCCGATCTTGAGTGTGTATGTCAGGCAAACGTAGCACAGTAGAGAAGTCTATGGATGAGATCCTAATAGACCTCATGGCTGAGAAGGTCATGTTTGCAGGAGTACAAGCCTCATTGACGATAGAATTGAAAGCATCCTCGTCGACTGCACGTCGATCTGGGTCATCCCGAAATGTGACAAAGAAAATAAGTAAGCACCGCGATGACTTGGCGAATGCGAAGCTCATCCTATCGGTCTTGCCTAAATATATCCTGCCTCTGGATGGAGTGGTTAGTCATGACAACGTCCTGAGAGACTTCAACTATACACTGATCACTGCGTACCTCCCGAAGGGGATACACGTAGTTGGGATAGATTCTGATGCTCAAGATCAGTGATTTCAACTTAGGAGACCACAAGAATTATGGAATGCTCGCACCACATAAGTACTTGACAAAGACAACGAAGAAGAAGCCAAAGATAGTCCCCATCCATGGACCATGGACATCGCAAGATCAACACTCCTTAATGTGATGAAGATAACACACTTCGACAGACATCAGAAGGTTAACGCGTGCGTTAAACTTCTCTTTTCATGCTTCCATGGAGGTTATCTATGGTTGGATAGGCACATCATTGTATATCCGGCTTTGATCCACCATATCATTGGATTGAGCATGCAAGGACTGGACCCTCAGGATTTTTACCCAAGGAAGGCTGCAGATCACTCCCTAGCGCAGCGAATAAAGGACATCTACGACAATGTAGAGAAGGGGAAGTGGGGCTAGAAGGTAGCCTCCATCCAAAATGGCACAATGCACCTAGATTAATGATAGTAGGAAATCTCATCAAGAAGAATAGACCAATTCCGGTCACGGGGTTTTTCGTTGATCTCGTAGGAAAGTGCGTTGAAGGGATGTAGATGAACTGGGTGAGCTACCTCATAAACCAGTTGGAGTAGGATTTTCAAGAAACATAGGACCAGGGCTATGAGTTTCACTTCAGCTCGTTGCTAATCCTCATTTCCTTTGTCGCTTGGGAGATGCCGGAGGGAGTGACCTTCCCTGAAGTCGAGCCGCCCGAACCACTGGCCGCGAGGTTCACTACCCTGTGGTATTCGAGTGACATGGTGAAGCAATGGAAATCCAATGTGGTATTCCACACCTATTACTTGCAGCTGAATAGGTCCATTGAATCCTTCCCTCACATGACGTCGAATACACTCCATCGGTTCAGACCAGTAGCGAAGTTTCGCATAGACATGCATTTCATTTACATCACTGCGCGTGGGGATGAACATAAGGAATAGATCCAATCCTATTACAAACTCATCGAGGAAGATATGGAGGAAATAACCAAGGAATGGCATGCAAAATTCCTTGTAACATTCGAACAAACAGAACTGTCTGACCTCGACCTCATTGGAAGTCTTGTAGTCACCCAGGAAGAGTATGATGGACCTAGAAACAACAAGAAGAAAAAGAAGGAAGAGGTGCAGGAACTAAACAACGCATCGGAGGAAACTACGCCTGATTCACTTGGAGGAAAAGGAGGTGACGAAGTAAACCAAGAAGAGGAAGGGGAAGAAGAAAAACAAGATCAGGGTGAAGTGACACCACCTAAGGATCCCCTTACAGAGGCTGAGACGTCAAAGAAAAGAAAGGTTTCTCCAAATAAATCCTCAGTGCGGAAGAAGTCATGAGCCAATAGTATTCAATTATAGACTGTACTTATGGTGGATGATATTGACCTCATCATCGCAGCTGTATCATATACTTAGGAGGACATTTTGCAGCGAAACAAAGCCAAACAGGAGACAATGTATGATAGGATCGAGGTGGAGCTCAAAGGGGTACAACAGGCTCTCTATTCAAGCCGTGCAATGTCTAGTGCGCCGTTGTAATCAAGGGGTATAGAAATTGTTACACATGATTTTGGTCACTTTGGTGATGTCTCAACAGTGATGTATTTAGGCTCCCAACAAGGACTTTTTGCCTGAGAAAAGTGGCTCTTGTCTCCTTTCAAAAACATGTTTTTAAGATGAGTTCGTAGGCTGGATATGGTCTAGGGTGCGAGAATCCTTCATTCTCACAGGCCACCCACACTTAGGGTGCAAAATTCTCGTAGTCTGCTCCATATACAGGGTGCGAACCTGTTTTTAAGCTTGTAAAGGAGAAGAGGTCTCGAGGATTCTAGAAGGGAATCTTCTAGGAGTTGGCATTCACATGGTTGTCATTCTACTGACTTCTCAGATTTGATGGGATCATCCTCATCCATGTAACCATCTCTCCTTATCCTATATATTGAAAGGTTTCTCATGGAAAAGGTTAAGCAAGATTGAATGAAGAATTGGTGAAAGAATTGTGTGAAGAACCCTGCTTGGACAGAAGCTTGAAGAATCTATTTGATCTATCAAGAGGAATTGGATCTTCTTCATGCAAGTACAGAGAAATTGTGTGTTTTGGAACTAAGGGTCACTGAAAGGAATCTTGCAACATCAAGGCGATCATGTTGTATCTTCTACTTTCAATTAATATGATACAACGACATGTCCCTTTCCCATAAAGTCACTCTTACTTTATTGTGTAATTCCTTGATCATATGCATAAGTTGACGTTGAATATACTTTGCTATCTTCATTTTGGTTGGTTTGTATTGTCTTGGACTTGACTTCACGAGAGCACTGTAGCGAAGTGGGAACAACAGAGACCTAAGGAAGCGATATAAAGGTATGTCACTTATTCCTTCCTACTAGTAGATTCAATGATTACAACTTAGGGAAAGAGTCATGTCCTGTCCTGTTTTGTTCTAGATCCAGGTGGATCTAGAGAGATCTGTTAGTGTCTGTACCTACCGATTAGTCCTATCAAAAAATTGGCGACAATTTGGAGTGTTTTCCCCCTAGCAGTTGACGTGTGAGAATGTGCTGCATAGGGTTGCAGTTAGAAATTACCATAGTCTTGCGAGAGAGGATATAGTGCCGGAAACGTTGAACTTCTTCGACGGATGCCAAGGCCCGTCAGTATATTATCCTCGGTGATACTCTTTATCGTCGTGGGATTGACTTAGTTTTTCAATGCTGCCTCATGTTTGATGAAGCCGAGAAAGCCCTAAATGACTGCCATTCTGGAGCCTGTGGTGGTCATATGTCTGGGTATGCTACTACCTAGAAGATCTTGTGAGTAGGGTATTTTTGGCCTTATTTATTTAATGATTGTATAATTTCCGTCCAAAAATTCCACGCTTGCTAGACCTACAACCATAAAATACGGTCACATCCTGCTCCTTTTCACCCTGTGGTCTCCATTGGTCCTTTTACGAAATGGGGTATCGATTTCATGACATGTCACCCTCACTTGGCCAGGGGGCATGGATACATTATTGTAGTCGTAGACTATTTTATGAAATGGGCCGAGGCGATGATGACATTTGAAAACACCGGAAAGACCACAACATTATTCATATTCAATCACATCATAGCTCATTTTGGTGTTCCTCAGGCTATCGTTACTGATCACGGTAGTCACTTTAGAAACTTAATGATGTCTGAACTCACTAAAAAGTTGGGTCTTCACCATGAAAACTCAACACCCTATTACCCACAAGCCAACGACCAAGTCGAAGAAATTAACAAAGTCATTACCATGCTTCGATGAATGATAGGGATTCACAAAACGAGTTGGCACACGATGCTGTTTTCAGCATTGTGGGCTTACCGAACATCCGTTAAGTCTGCTACCGGGTTTACACCATTCTGGTTAGTCTATGGTCTAGAAGCCATCCTACCGATTGAATGTGAGATACCCTCCCTAAAACTAGCCGTCAAACTCCTCCCAAACACTTTTGTCGAAGAAGAACATCTGTTGTATCTCATGAGATTAGACGAAACTCGTCACGATGCCGCCCTAGTCATAGAAGCCCAGAAGAAATGCGTCAAATACCAATACAACAAACATGTCAAGCCTCACATTTTCTCCAAAGGTGATCTGGTTCTCCTTTACAAACAAGATCGAGATATGCTAGGAGCAGAAAAATTCAAAGCTATGTGGCGAGGTCCTTATATCATTAGATGAGTTTTGGAGAAAGGAGCTTACAAATTAGTGGACTACGATGGTATCCCTTTGAGTGAACCCAGAAATGGGTTGTACTTAAATAAGTACTATGCCTAAGGTCACCTCTACATGAGTACATGCATTTTATTGTATCATACTTCTTGTGTGTTACTGTAGTATGATTTTTCGTTATCTGGTCTCTACCCTCGATCGCTTATGCTACGTTGTGTTTGGTTTCCAGATGTCAGAGTCTTCACTAGCCCACATTGGCTTCGCTGATGGCGCTAGCCGTAGTACTCGGAACCTTGCGTCTGCTGCTTGGGAAATTTACGCCCCTACAAACAAACTTATCACTCTACGAGGTGTGTGTCTCGACTGTGCGACCAACAATATTGCATAGTATAGCACCGTTATCGAATTGTTGTTTGATGCTATTTCACTCGGTATCCGCCACTTGGTTGTACGATTCGATTCACAGCTAGTAGTACTATAGCTAAGTAATGTCTAGGTTATACGAAGTCCTACTTTATTACGGGTATATTTACGAATTCGCCTCTTGGAATGTTATTTTGATTATATTGATTATCAACACATTCCTAGATGTCTAAATACATTAACTGATGCATTAGCTAACTATGTATCAGATAGACATTTGGGCCATTTATAAACCAATCACATCACATGTATCACACAACACAAGATAAGTCGGTAGAAGTCGTATATATGTATATAACGATTAAAAGTTTTTACAAAAAGTTTCTGTCCAAGGACCAAAATCTCAAAATGTGAAGCTCATAGCTTCTACAAAATAGCGTCATGGGTGATGCTCGCAATAACACACAACTGCCCGGGCCACCCTACGAAGCAGTTGGCTAATAGACTCTGACACGCCCACAGTGTGGCACTGATAACGCCTAGGGATCTCCCCAATAGCCATATCTGGAATGTCAGCAGTCAACCCCTCCAAGTTTTGCTCCACTGTCTCATAGTCTTCAGCATCCCATCACACCACTGGATCCGCCTCTCCTCGTCGTTGAATAAGAGATGTTCCTGGAGGTCGATATGGCCCCACATCTGTTTCATCGAAAAGAGATTTTTTGTTTAGTTCTTGGACAAACATAATTTTTTTTTATATGATATAAATTACAAAAACATTTAAAAGAACAAAATGTGTACTTCTTACCTAGGTCACCCCACTGAGCATCCTCAGGGAGGGCCAAATCCAGATCCCCTCGCAAGTCTAAGCCGACGTATGCGTAGTCATCAATCATCAGCATCTGTGGCTGCAACCAGTCGAAAAATGAATCATTGTACTTGATGATAGGCCCAACTACATGTCGGTCCATGAGGTTGCACCACCTCAACATCCCCGGATCCTATGGGGCTGGTAAACCCCAATCAACCTGTAATATCAGCAATGGGACCCTCTCGAGAAAGAAGCATGCCAAAAGTGGTCCATACCCAAACTGCTTCAAGTTGCCTCTCCTGCATTTCTTCAATTGCCTCTTCATACTGCGGAGAACTGCATCTGACCAGTTGAAGACTCATGGCTCTGTGCACTCTATGGCATATTGGAAGTAGCTTTGGAGAGCCATGTGTGGAGCTGTGCTCCCGACAATGCATGCTATAGTGAACAAGATGGTTCACAGGGTCAAGTTTTGGACCCCCCAAATAACAACCTTTCCCTTGCTTCTTTCTGCCTCAGGAACACAGTACTGGCGACAATACTCACTCATAGGGAGTCCACCACCTCGACTACCGGTCAAGCTAGCATGGTACCCACGTCATGATAACTCTGTTAGAAAATAGATATCCTCGATATCTAGGGTCAATGTGTGGAATCCCATGTGAAACAACTGCTGGTCCACGTCCCACATATGAACCAGGTACTCCAACAACCTGATTTGGGCCCTCATGATCGGAACCCGGAATAATTTCAAGAGCCCATAGTCTCAGAGGGAAGCAATGGTACCTGAGTCATTCCTGGCAATGGCATCCTCCTCCTCATGTTCTCTTTCTCGCCACTCCAACATCGTGATGATCAAATGCCTGCACAAGAACCATAAGAGAAAGGTCAACAACTTATTTCAAACCTTGGCATAATTTTTATTGGGAAAAAATCAAATTGAAATTTCATTTTTCAGCCCCCGCAGGTGCCCCTTTAGCACAGTGCAAGATTCTCGTAGGTCCCGCATGGCTAGCTTGCGAGAATGCTTGGGCACAAGTTTTGGCCCTAAAATGAACCCAAAACCTTGAAAATTGACAATAAAAACTAAAACTAAACCATGGAAAAGGTAGAAGATCAAGAGCTTACCTCGTTGGCAGAGACGGTTCGCCAAATGGTTGCTTGTGCCTCCCACAATCAAGCAACGAAATTTGTGGGAAAACGAGGTGTATTGGGCAAAGTTCTTGGCAAAATCACAATGAAAATGGTAAAAGCCCTTTTTACCCATATTTATTCACTTTTTACCATTTTTGTTGATGTTTATATTGTTTTGTCCATAAAACTTAATGCCTAATAGTCCTATAAGTGTGACCTTTTGCAGATATAGCAACTTTGAAATCCACACGAAGGAGTACAGATGTTTTTTCTTTTTTGTCGCATGTATGACTGCTTTTTATGGTTTTTAGAAAAACCTCGAGCTCGGTCTTCATTCATTCTCGCGCTCGAAAATACATGAGAACGTAATCGAGTATACTTTTCTCGTCTTTTCGTACTTGTCCTGGTAACACAAAAATGACGAACGCAAAAGGGTATCCTTTAAGCTCTTTTAACACTCCCTAAAAATGAAAAGATCGCCGAGCGACATTGTTCTGTTCACGCTCGTAAAAGTATCTGAACAAAATGTTCGATGGGTGATAGTTTATCATTTTTTCGGTCCCGTCGAACTATTTTACGAAAAAGGAACTGAGAGAGTTCTCTTTAAGTGTTTTTCAGACTCTCAAAACATGAAAACCCCCGAGTTTTCTATCTTTGGACTCGTTAAACAAACATCGAAAGACCTGTAATGGGACCGAGCCACTCCTTCCTAGGGTTCATTAAACATACTCTGAGGGACTCGTTCGAAGGATGAGCTTACATCAACAAGCATATGCTATCCTCCTCAAGCTTGCATAAAAATAAAGAGGTACTCGCCAGAAATGGTGGGGGAAATTTTGGGAAAGGGATGTGTTTTCGTATTCATATTAATGGAAGTAAGTGTCGCTCTTGAATATGACAACCCCTATTCATTATTTGAATCCAGTTTGGGAATCCATTTGTCTCTCATTCGACTTGCTACAAGGTCATATCCTGGGTTGTCTTTGATTCAGTCCTGCTAAGTCCTTGGTCGTGTCATTCATATGTTCAAGAGAAGTTCATCCAAACCCTCTATTGAGTCGGCCATCTGTAGTCGTCCATTCTTACCATGTCAGCCTTCCCTGTGTCCGTTCCAACCTATATTCATACTCTGTTTCACTTTAAAAATATGTTACGTATTTCATGTCACTGATGGGGGATACATCAAGGCCCTCTTGTGACGAGTCTTGTTCCGTCGACTCCAACTCATTATTCGGAAACAAGACTTAGAAATTATTTGGTACCTTGGAACTTGCATGCCTCAATGGAAGGTTTCCTCACTTTTGACAGTGGGTTTTCATTATTGACCCCTAATTGGGAGGTTCCGTCGAATGTTCGACCTCATCTCATTTATTCACATTCATTGGATTGTACTAGTGTACCTTGGGAGTCATTGACATTAATGGTGATTTCCCTCGCACTTGTTAACGGTTTCATCAATGACCGGTAATCAAGTGGTTTCTGCCATGTTCGACTTCAACACATGTAATCACATGGCTAGATTCGTACTTTCATATGGCGGGATAGAAGACCCTGGGTCTCATCTTTTTGATCCAGGCTGTGATGGAGTATGTATGATTTGCATCGACACATAGATCCACTTTGTATGTCATGTGGCTATGCCGTCTTAATTTGAGTCTTCTCGCATAGATCCATAGTGTATTCCTGGTGGCTATGCAGTATTTTGGCGACATGGATCCACGCTGTATGATTGGTGGCCATGACCTATGTTCATGATGTCATCCATCTATGATCTGAGTATGGGAATGCCTACCTCAGAACTGGTATTATGTTCTGCAGATGCTTGGTTGTTTGTAGGTTTCCAATTAGGTGCACTCCTGGTTTCTGACACACACACGTAGTTTACAAAGTATTTCGGCTGTCACAGATTCTGGCCTCATACTTTGGGAGGCATTCTGTTACACATGATTTTGGTCACTTTGGTGATGTCTCAACAGTGATGTATTCAGGCTCCCAACAAGGACTTTTTGCCCTAGAAAAGTGGCTCTTGTCTCCTTCCAAAAACATATTTTTAAGATGAGTTCGTAGGCTGGCTATGGTATAGGGTGCGAGAATCCTTCATTTTCATAGGCCACCCACACTTAGGGTATGAACTTCTTGCAATCTACTCCATACATAGGGTGTGAACTTGTTTTTATGCTTGGAAAGGAGAAGAGGTCTCGAGGGTTCTAGAAGGGAATCTTCTAGAAAATGAGTTGGCATTCACATGGTTGTCATTCTACTGACTTCTCAGATTTGATGGGATCATCCTCATCCATGTAACCATCTCTCCTTCTCCTATATATTGAAAGGTTTCTCAAGGAAAAGGTTAAGCAATATTGAATGAAGAATTGGTGAAAGAATTGTGTGAAGAACCCTGCTTGGATAGAAGCTTGAAGACTCTATTTGGTCTATCAAGAGGAATTGGATCTTCTTCATGCAAGTATAGAGAAATTGTTTGTGTTGGAACCAAGGGTCACTGAAAGGAATCTTGCAACATCAAGGCGATCAGGTTGTATCTTCTACTTTCAATTAATATGATACAACGACACGTCCCTTTCCCATAAAGTCACTCTTACTTTATTGTGTAATTCCTTGATCATATGCATAAGTTGACGTTGAATATACTTTTCTATCTTCACTTTGGTTGGTTTGTGTTGTCTTGGACTTGACTTCACGAGAGCACCAGAGCAAAGCAGGAACAACAGAGACCTAAGGAAGCGATATAAAGGTATGCCACTTATTCCTTCCTATTAGTAGATTCAATGATTACAACTTAGGGAAAGAGTCGTGTCCTGTCTTGTTTTGTTCTAGATCTAGGTGGATCTAGGGAGATTTTCTAGTGTCCGCACCTACCGATTAGTCCTATAACAGAAGTAGGAGATGAGACTGCCCAACTACGCAGATTAGAAGATGATACAGAGGCTCACCTTCATCGAGTACAAGAGGAAAAAGAACATGCCACAGAGGCCTTGAAGCAAGAAAAGGAGGAAGCTCTAGAGAAAAGCTGGGTTGCGCATCAAGTGAAAGATGACCTTCTAGCGAAGTTTGAAGAGGACAAAGAGTAGATCCAGAGAGAGAAAAATCAGCTCCTTACAAAGCAGATTGGATTTAGAGAAGAAATCACTCGAGCACTTCACTCTGTGTCGGGATTAGCACTGATGGAAGAAGAGACAACTGAGAGCCAAGTGGAGAAGCTCGCTGTTCGCACCAGGTCGAAGAGGAAAGAAGAACGATCGTAGAAAAGAAATCATGCAGAAAACTGAAGTAACAACTGGAAAAAGAGCAACATGCGGGCATGCAAGAAAGCATGCACAAAGGAAAGGGACAACTGGAGGAGGAGAAACACACATATGGGAGAAATACCTAACATAAGAAGGGTTAGGGTTTTTGTAACATTCTGAAAGAGGCTGAAGAGCCCGAAATGTATAAATATAGATACAAAAATATCATATAAGAGAGTTCGTTAGTAGTTTTGAGCGACTTTTTTGTAATATTCTGAAGCGGTACAAACTGACTTGTAAGCTGTTGAGAAAAGGAGACCCAAGGAGGGGTGGATCTGAGGATTAGACCGTAGGCCATGGATCTTGGTGTGATCTAGTTCACCTCACATAGATCTTACCCAATTTTGTGGAGAATTGTAAGCGCGAGGCACCAAAAATGCAGAACTATTATAATACAAGAGCCAAGAGACAAATATTTGTGGACATAGCCCAGGAGGGGGTGAACCACGGTAACTCTCGTGTAATGTGTTAAATGTATGCATGATTCTTCTTTCTTTGAACAATTGATGGTTTAACTTGATTGATGAGTTATTACTTGGTTATGAATCTACTTATAGTTAACTGTAATTAACTAGTGGGATATTCATATGTGAATCCAAGAAATAAGAACTCTCCCTTACGGCTCACGGTATCTGACCCTATCTAAGGAACCCCTATCCCATGCTCTGTCCTAGGCTATAAACACCTGAGTCTTACAACCACCCATTTAAATCTATCTTGGGTGAGACTGCACAACGCTTTCTGGCACTGTGTTTCCTTCTGGTTTACCAGGAGGGCCGATAGATTTAGAGGCTTTGTTGGAACCCCGAGTGAAATGAACCCTGGGTCAATAACTCAGAAAACCCCCAAAGGGAAGAAGTAACCAACAAATGGTTCCGTTGCCGTATCAAGAGAAACAAGAAAGGATTGAGTAAATGAGATGGAATGAATAAAGAACAGAAGGAAGAGAAATGAACCATTAAAAGGGGATGTTGAGACCTTGGAACCCCACGAGATAAGAAATCGAGGGTTGGTTGAGAACCACAGAGCTATACTTTGCACAAAAATACAATAGAAACCCTAGGATCACACTGCGTAAATACCTGGATAAATACGTATTTACAGATCTACATGAAGTTTTTTTCTGTGATTTTGCACATCTACTATAGGAGTGGATCTTAAGGTTAAAGGATACCCACACGACGAACTGGATTCGATAGCTATATTGGACTCCAGTACAAATCCAACAACTACAACATGTGAACAACAAATTCACCCACACAGTCAACTTTTGGCTTGATAGTATTGTGACAAGCTTTATCACAGAATTCGTGGTAGACACAACAAAGTCATACAGCACAACCGAGCAAGAGTTCCTACGAGGACCTAGAGGAAGGTACATCCGATCACTATATACTTCTATCAAGATACTGCTATATAACAAAGGTGTGATGCCAATGGAATCAGACAACTAGACTTCCTTACACACATGGGGGAAGGGGGGAAGCACTGACAGAGAAAGGAGGAATGAAAGGAGGGCAGGATACAGAGAAGAAGGAGGAGGAACCTTTGGACCCGATCTTGATGGATGAAGACCAACTCAAGTGGATATTGGCTTCATCAGGAATGACACATAGAGGAGCACCCTACCAATATAAGGTGAATACCAAGAAGAGAGCTGTAGATGAGAGGGAAGGCTTGGCCAGTGATGAGGAAGAGGTAGAGGATCTCCGGGCTATGGAGCAGATTGAAAAAATCCTGCGCACCTCATATGAGAGGAAAACAAGAGGACGAAGAACAGGAGGAGACGATAACCATTCCTTCAATATTAATGTCAGTGTGGAACCCACAAACCCATGTGTGACCAATGCACCAAAAAGAACACCACCGTTTAGACAACCAAATTTCCAAGGAAGTCCGACAGCAGGAAGTACATAAACACAAAGGGCAACAACTGGAGGAGCTAGTTCAGGTAACCTTAGTCAAGTATCTACACCGTGCAGAGGAGGGAGTAGCTCAGTAATTGGAATGGTAGGATACAACCCTACTATCAAAATACTAGAGTTTCGAGGAGAAGAAGTAGAAGACCCTGAGAAGCATCTATTCATTTGCACAGAGATCTGGGAAGAAAAGTAGATCACTGATGAAGATACTAAACTCGCCCAGCTAGCGATCATGCTAAGGGACAACACACTAGATTGGTACATGAGTCTATACACGAACAATGCTCCTGGAATGACAAGGACACTGGACGACATTAAGAAACTACTGATCAATGAGTTCCAGAAGCCGAGCTCAGAGGATAAATACATGAATGAGATGATCGAAATATGACAGAAACCAGGAGAATCAGTATGGGATATTGATCAAAGATTCAAGTGATTAAAAGGAAAGTTAAAATACCTTATGACCGATATGTAGCATCGACACCTATTTGTCAACTCACTACTCCCACACTTAAAATATCCGTTACGACAACATAAGTTTCAGACGCAGGCAGAGGCTCTGCAGGCAGCTCTACAATTGGAAGAGAATTAGTACCAGCAGATGGACCTGGCTATCGAAGAAATGAAGGAGGACCTAAAGAACTTAACATTTTAGTTGAACCAGAATAAAAACAAGGACAAACGAGAAGCAGTTTGGTACACTACTTGCAGGACGGAAGGACACCATAAGAATGAATGCCCAACATTCACACAGTATATGGCAACAGGAATGCCAAACCCACTACCATAGGGAGGATTATGGTGCGAAATATGTAAGAAACTGGGTCACGACTCTTACCATTGGACGATGATGCATAAATACCAAATAGTCCCCAAGACCTCATATTGCACCTTTGGAAGTCAGTAGGCCACGATGATAAAGATTGTAGAACTATGGAGCTAATGTGGGAAAGAACATCAGACGCATATAGGGTAGAGGCATAAATGATGACTAGGCAGGCAACACCACAGTTCAATCAAGCCCCAACACCATACAACACGACGCAGCAGCAGTACAATACCGCGCCACAACCTTACAATAACACGCAGCCGCAGTACAACCTAGCACAACCCTAGTACAATTCCACACAGTATAACCAGGGACCACAGTACAACCCACCGTGAGGTGACCATGCAGCTTATAGAGGAGCAGGACGAGCCAGAGGAGGTTTCGGACGCGACAGAGGACCTATCACATGTCACAATTTACAGCAACTGGGACATTATGCATGGGAGTGTCCACTGCCACCAACGACTTGTATGTATTGTTGCACATCGGACCATGATACAGAGTACTGTCTGACATTACTTGGAAAAATCCAGGAAAAAAGGAACCAAAATAACCATAATGTTCAGTTGATTTCAGCCGAAGCAAGGGATGACGACTGGAACATCAATATAGTCACTCAAGGAGGAACGAAAATAGAAAATGACGTAGTTCGACAAGAACCAACACAGAACCAATGGATAAAGAAGAACACCGACCCCAAGAAGCAGTTCGATGCGCATAAAGAGAAGGAGATTTTTACAGAAGTCCGACAAGAATTCCAGAAGGAGAACATTGCGCTGACCATACAACAGAGCATAAAAGCTCTAGAATACAAAGTGTCTCCATCAATGGACCATACCAACCGAATACAACCCAAGGAACAAGTAAGTACAATAAAAGACTTTTTGCACTCATGCATCAAAATGTTGAATGATCCTTCATCTGTCAAGATATTACAAAACATCCTAGAAAAATGTAGCGGCGAGACGAAACATAATCCATAATTGAAAACTGTCAACCACCTACACACAAGAAGAAGAACAAGCATGGAATTTAGATTAAATGCTAACATTGCGGATTTCAATTTGAGAGATATTATACTAGATCTAGGATCCAAAGTAAATGTACTACCAAAAGCTACATGGAAATGCATGGGAGAACCTACACTGGGATATCCAACCGTTCAATTAAAACTATCAAATCAACATAGAGTCCTACCAATAGGTAGACTGAAAGGAGTGACGGTAGACCTGGATGGGGTGCACACTAAGGCAGACTTTGAAGTCATCTAAATAGTAGACGACACAATACCCTACCCGACGCTACTTGGTCTGGATTGGGCGTTCGAAAACCAGGCCATAATTAACTTAAAAACTAGAAAAATGACATTTGATTTAGGGGACTACAGGGTCATAGCCCCACTCAACCCATCAGAAGGCAAGAGGTTCATAGAACCCACTTGCCTGGATTTAGAAGAGATCGACCAGTTTTACAGAAAACTGCGCGTGATGCAGTTTACATAAACCTGACTGCAGAGATAGTACTCAGTTGGTGAAGCAGTACTTCGTGCACAAAAGACTCAGACACTGGGTTAGAAAACTAGCATCAAAGACTACATGAGGTATCCATGAGAAGGTGTGCCAGAATAGATTGCACAGTAAGATGGATTGGCACAAAAATCAGAGAACCACCCAGCTTTCACGGGCTAAATGATTTGGAAACTTTCTTGACACAATATGAAGACGAGGTACTAGAAAACCAGAGATTGCTAGCACTGGATTTAGCACTTAAGGCTACACTCTCCAGATGGTGGGGTGCACACAAAGAAACTATCACAGATTGGTACCAATGTAAGCGATTACCGCGCATAAGGTTTGGAGCAGAATAGATCGGTAACAAACAACAAAAATATGACAGACTAGGCACACCAGCAGAACACTTGGAGGCATGTCAAATGCTGTGGAAAATGACGACACCGAAGGAATGGTCTCACCACTTCATTCATACTTTAGAGGGCATACCAACGAATTGGTATACGGACCAGGAAACGCGTAAAGGAACCAAGACATGGGTAACACTCCAAAAAAACTTTACAATCACTTTCTGATTCGACCATGAGAACCCCAACATAGACGTGGCCCTGAAACGGATCAGAAATGTCATATTCATCAAAGAACTAGAAGTAGAAACTATCAGAGAGGTACAACAACGAAATAAGAAAACAATCAAGGATCTACTATCATGCTACCATGTACAGGAGGAAGCTCCGAATGAAGATGATCCGCACGATATTCAGATTGAAGAAGTTGAAGGTGAGAGAGATGTGGAAGGACCACCCTTAGAGTCAGAGGTCATCTCTGCTCCAATCAAGGTAATGACGGTTAACATAGGGACCGCTGAGCGGCCCAATATGGTCAACATTGGAGACTACTGGGACGAACAGACACTAGAAAGCATCACATAATTGTTGCGCGAATACAACGACCTCTTTCCCACAACCTTTACAGAGATGAAAGGCATAACATGAGAATTAGGAGAAATGAAGATGCCACTTAGACCTGATGCGAGACCCATTAAACAACGACCATATAGATTGAATCCCATATATAAACAAAAATTTAAAGACAAGACCGACAGGATGCTCGAGGCTGGCATCATCGAACCAGTTGAAGAATCAAAATGGATAAGTCCGATGGTAGTACAGGACAAGAAACAAGGAAGAGGGATCAGAATATGCGTCGACTTGAGGAAGTTGAACGATGCATGCCTACATGACCCATTCCCCACACCATTCACGGATGAAGTACTCAAGAACGTAGGAGGCCACGAAGCCTACTCATTTACCGATGGATTCTCAGGATATCATCAGATTAAGATAGCACAAGAGGATAGACACAAGACCACATTCGCGACAGAATGAGGATCTTATCAGTATATAGTCATGTTGTTCAGACTGAAGCATTCACCCGCGATCTTTTCTAGAGTGGTCATCACAACATTTAAGGAGTTCATCCATCAATTCCACAAAGTATACCTGGATTATTGGACGGTCTATAGCCTGTTAAAAAATCATGTGGAAGTGTTACAACTGATGCTAGAACGATGCAGACAATGCCATATATCACTAAATATCAGGAAATGCATATTTGGGACACCGGTTGGGATACTTTTGGGACACACAGTATGCAAACAGGGTTTTCTATTGGATCTGGCCAAAATCGTAGTCATTGTTAATCTACCAGCACCAAAAATAGTCCGCCAACTCAGAGCAACGTTAGGACATATGGGATATTACAGGAAATTCATCAAAGGCTACACACAGATTACATCACTAATGGAAAAATTGTTAAGGAAGTATACAAAGTATCAATGGAATTCCAAATGCTAATATGGTCTGGATACCCTAAAGGAGAAGATGGTCACTGCACCAATATTGGTATTTCTAGATTGGGAGAAGACATTCCATGTACATGTAGATGCATCAACGATCACACTCAGAGCTATCTTGGCGCAACCAGGAGCAACTAACTTGGACCACTCGATAACGTTTGCAAGTAGAAAATTATCAGATTCAGAACATAATTATAACATGACAGAAAGAGAGGGCCTAGCTATGGTTTATGCACTACAAAAGTACAGACGTTACCTATTGGGAAAACACTTTAAGATGTTTACAGATCACTCATACTTGAAATACCTGGTCAACAAGCCAGTGTTGGGGGGGGAGAATCTGTCGATGGTTATTACTATTTCAAAAATTTGACTTTGAGGTAATAGTTAAACCAGGAAAACTGAATGCAGGGCCTGACCACCTATCGAGGGTCACAAACAGAGAGGAACCAACAAATTTAGAATACAACTTTCCAAATGCACAACTATTCTCAGTACAGATTGCTGACGATCACTTCACAAAGATATTTCAGTATTTAAGCACAGGTACTACACCACAAGAATATACCACTGCGCAGAAGAAGAACCTGGTAGTCCGCGCAACTGACTATCAATTGATCGCATGACATGCATACAAGATGGGCGCAGATAACAACTTATGAAGATACGTACTAGCCCATGAACGACCAATAATTTTAGCAGAAGCTCACGAGGGAATAGAAGGAGGACATTATGTAGGAAAATCTACCGTGAAGAAGGTGCTATGTGTAGGACTATGGTGGCCAACAATCCACAGAGACTCAAAAGAATACTGTTAGCAATGTGACATCTGTCAAAGGGTAGGCAAACCCAATAGAAGGGACAAGATGCCACTACGACCACAGGTGACACTTCAAGCATTCAAAAAATGGGTGATAGACTTCGTGGGACCTATTAACCCACCAGCCAAAAGAACGGGGGCAAGATACATTATCACCGCGACGAAATACCTAACAAGATGGGCATAAGCCATGCCAGTAAAAGATTGCAACGCAGAGACAACTGCACATTTTCTGTTTGAACAGGTAATTACTAG
The DNA here is from genome assembly GCA_009831015.1 of Picea engelmannii. NCBI lineage: Eukaryota > Viridiplantae > Streptophyta > Pinopsida > Pinales > Pinaceae > Picea > Picea engelmannii. Next base: position 459,214 of record ML806094.1, read on the forward strand.
ATATGGGTGCCAAAGAATGTTGATGAGGGACCAAGGAATGCACTTCATAAACAACACCATCCAAGCGATGCTGGAAGAGTTTGAAGTTCATCACCAAAAAAGAACACCGTATCATCCACAGGCAAATGGCACAGTAGAAGCCTTCAACACAATCCTAGAAAACGCCTTGACAAAGATATGGAACGTCAACAGGGACGACTGGGATCTCAAGGTACCAACAATACTATGGGTGTATAGAACCACATGTAAAAAGATGATTGGCCACACACCATTCAAAATAGTCTATGGTCAAGAAGTAGTAATGCCCTTAGAATTTTTAATACCCAGCCTACATATAACAATCATTACACAAATGACAGAATGAGGCGCAGTACAGGAAAGACTGAATCAATTACTGTCAATGGAGGAAGATCGAATATTGGAAGGATTCCATCAACAAGTACAGAAATCAAGATACAAAGCTTGGCATGACCGCCACATCAAGAGGAATACTTTCAAGGAAGGAGATCTAGTATTACTCTATGATAGTAAATCATTACAACACCCAGGAAAGCTGAGAATGCATCGGCTAGGACCATATGAGGTAAAAACTATCACGAACGGAGGAGATGTACAATTAAGAGAT
>ML806094.1:459879-481011 GCA_009831015.1 Picea engelmannii
AGGTTGCAGGAACAGTTCCAGATGATCACCAAGGAGATCGAGGAAGCACAAAGAAACTAGGTGACTCGGGACGAGTCACATGTCAGTGTTGGGGGCCTGTTGGCACCAGGCAAAAGAGGAAAGAAGAATGATCATAGAAAATAAAGTGTGCAAAAAACTAAAGTAACAACTGGCAAAAGAACAACACATGTGCATGCAAGAAAGCGCGCACAAAGGAAAACGACATCTGGAGGAGGATCATCACACATATGGGAGAAAGACCTAATGTAAGAAGGGTTAGGGTTTTTGTAATATTCTGAAAGAGGATGAAGAGCCCGAAATGTATAAATATAGATACGAAAGTATCATATAAGAGAGTTCGTTAGTAGTTGTGAGTGAATTTTCTGTAATATTATGAAGTGGTACGAATTGACTTGTAAGATGTTGAGAAAAGGAGACCCAAGGAGGGGTGGATCTGAGGATTATACCACAGGCTGTGGAGCCTGGTGTGATCTAGTTCACCTCACATAGATATTACCCAGTTTTGTGGAGAATTGTAAGTGCGAGGCGCCAGAAATGCAGAACTATTATAATACAAGAGCCAAGAGCCAAATCTTTGTGGACGTAGCCCAGGGGGGGTGAACCATGATAACTCTCGTGTAATGTGTTAAATGTATGCATGATTCTTCTTACTTTCAACAATTGATGGTTTAACTTGATTGAAGCGTTATTACTTGGTTATGAATCTACATATAGTTAATTATAATTAACCTGTGGGATATTTGTATGCGAATCCAAGGAATAAGAACTCTCCTTTACGACTCACGATATCTGACCCTATCTGAGGAACCCCTATCCCATGATCTGTCCTAGGCTATAAACACCTGAGTCTTACAACCACCCATTTAAATCTATCTCGGGTGAGACTGCGCAGTGCTTTCTGGCGCTGTGTTGCCTTTTGGTTTACCATGAGGGCTGATATTTTTAGAGGCTTTGTTGGAACCCCGAGTGACATGAACCCTGGGTCAATAACTCAGACAACCCCCGAAGGGAAGAAGTAACCAACACTCGCTGAAGCCATTCAACAAATTCAAGCAAGAGTACCAGAATTGGAACTACAAGCAGTACTAAGCACTACGTAGGAAGTGCGAGATCAGAGGGAAGAAACTGCCTAGAGTGTAGTCGAGAGAATCAAGGCATTGGCATTAGAATGCAATCAACTCAGTAACTGAAGTGTGCATACCTATGAGTGCCTTGCAGAGGACCCAGAACTAAGAACTTTAGAATCACAACTCCAAGAGGCAAATAAACAAGCATCAATAGTACAAGCGCAACTGAAACTACTTTCAACGGTTGAGAATATGAAAAGGTCACAAGAACAATGCACAGTTCAGCAACAGGTCCATGCTATCCAAAGTAAAGTCATGGAAGTGACCCAGAGACTCCAACCAGTACAGGACAAAGCCTGCACACTTTTTGAAGAGATCGAGGGACGAGGTGGACAACTGGAACAAGTGGTCACCACAGTGGAACAACGATTGGAAGGACCTGTCACCGAGAAAGTTATTCATGAGTTTTCTAAGAAGGAGGCTTGAACGAAGCAGCAAGTCAAGGAAGCTTGAGCCAAGCTCAAGGCCTTCGAAGCAAAATTACCCAGATCAGAGTGACTCAGGATGAGTCACAGGTGAGTGTTGGGGGCATGTTGGCCCTCGACCAAGTTTTGAAGAACCTTGGTCATGTTTGACCATTTTCAGGACTTTGACAGGCTGGTCGAAGACGGAACGCCCAGGCAAAGCGGAGATCGCGGGATCTCGCCCCCTTTTGTGGGATTTTTGGGTTTAGGATTTATTTAACGGGTATGGGATGTTGGCCCATGGGTTTTCCCATGTTTAGGCCCCTTTTGTAATGTATAAATAAGTAGCTAGGTGATGTAAGAAGTAGACCTAGTAGGACAATGTCTTAGTGCTAATGTTAGCTATATGCAAGAAGATGTGTTAAGGCTTGTAGAGCTAAGTGCAAGTGTTTTGTAAGTGATTCGTGCATAGATTGTCTAAGGGCTTGGTGCTTAGACCTAACTCGAGGAAGGAGGATCTGGCGAGGTGTGCGCAGATCTCATGTCCTATGTAGAGTTGGATTTTTGGCTCTGTGCATGTAAGAAGATTGGAAGAAGCTAATAAAAGAGGATAAGAGTTGGTGGACGTAGCCCCATGCTGGGGGTGAACCACGTATATTTTGTGTTGTGGTTGTTTTGTGCGATGTGGTTGATATGTTATTGATGTGATTTATGCTTAGTGATGTAATATTTATGTATGTTAGATGCAAATGATGTAGTAGCTTAGTGCTTAATAATATGAAGGAATGCTAGATCTGGTTTGATGCTATGTGCTGAATGGTTAGATGTGCTTAGACCTTGATGAATACTGCACTATTTTTTAATTAGGGTTTTTACCTGCGATGTGAATAAGGGTCAAAGACTAATGAATGTTAACTGATAAGTGATTTGTTAAGTATTGTGATCAAATATTTGTGTCCCAACTAGGTTGTAGACACTTGAGTCCTACAACCCCCCTTGCCTCTACCTCGGGTGAGACTTCATCTGCTTCATAGGTGTTACTAAAAGGGCCGGTAGTTAGGGTTTTGTTGGTACATTGTTGAAGCGTTGAACCATGGGTTTTCCCCTGTGCCAAAAAGGGTTGAAGGCCGAGGTTTGGTTGTTCTGTGTGTCCCCCCTTGAGTCATCCAACTCTTGGAAGGGATCCACCCCATGACCCATTTCTGAGGCCGAAAATATAAATGCGGCACTTTGACCAAGGTACCTAGTGGCCAAATTTAGGACATCTACCCAGGTGGAAATTGTGGGCTGCAATTGCACCTTGATAAGATTTTGTGTGGCTATTGGGAAATATCGCCAGCTCTTTTGGGATATGCACCCTCTACCCCTCATTATAATTGTTTGTTTCATCCTTCACTAGTTCTTCTTCCGGTGGCTTCAGATCCCACTGTTGAGTGCTATTGGAAGGTCCTGTGCTATTTGAGAGGAAGGACGTTACATCTTTATAGGACACAAGAATTTGTTTTCTTTGTTCTCCCACATGAACAAAATCCACCTACCCACATGTATGCTTCTTTTAAATTGATTTATGTATGATGCTCATTCAATTACATGCGATTGTGAGATATATTGTGAAGGTCCAAATTACAGAAATCTCTTGTTCGTTTATTTCTCTAATCACCATTTGCACACATTCACTTTTCTATTCAGACATCATAGGGGACCCACAGAATCCCCATTGTTCTAGACGCTTGCAAAATCTCCCTCCTATCCTAGCAGGAGTTCCTAGTCTTGCCAACTCACCGACTCAACCATCTCACACTCCTGTAAGTACTACTATTTTGGGATCAACTTTACTTGGTTCCAATTTACTTGGGTCCAATTCCCAAGGCCAACCATCTACTAGCTCTCCTTCATAAGGAGGCGGGGGAAAAACATCTTCTCAAGGGAGAAGCACAATCCCACCAAACCCCCCTCAAGGGTCAGGTACACAAATTGCTCACACCATGGCTGGAACTAATCCTCCACCACCACCCCCCATGCCATATTTGGCATCCCTCAATATCCATTATTTGAGTAAACTCATGAATGACCTTGTTGGCCCTTGACCAAGTTTTGAGGAAACATTGGTTGTGTTTGATCACTTTTTGGACTTCGACAGGCTGGTCAAAGATGGAGCACCTAGGCGGAGATGAGATCGCGAGATCTCACTTATTTTGTGGGCTTGTGGACCCAACAAAGGGTTTACTAGCGTTTATGTAATGGGTTATGGGGTGTCCGCCCATGGATTTACCCACGATTATGCATTTTTGTAAATGTATAAATAAGTAGCTAAGCGATGTAAGAACTCTCGGAGACTGGATTGTTGGCTATGTGCATAATATGTTGTAAGTGTTAATGTGGGCTTAGTGAAAGAGGTTGTAAGTTTCTTTGTGCGAAATGGATGTGTAAAGTAAGGCTCTGTGCTACTAAGGAGTTGGCTCTGTGCCTTGACTTGATTTTGGGAAGGAGGATCTGGTGCGCAGTGCACATATCTCCTGTCCTTTGTGGAGTTGGGATCTGTGGTTTTTGCACAGGAGTAGATGAGTGTAAGAAGATTGAAGACTAATAAAGAAGAAGAAGAAGAATAAGTTGGTGGATGTAGCCCCACAATGGAGTGAACCACGTATATCCCGTGTCTAGATGTGCTTTGTGCGATGTGAATTATGCTGTTTATATGCTTAGTGTTGTTGTTATAAGGTATGATGAATGCATTTGATGTTGTTTCTTAGTGCTTAATGGTATTAAAGATAGTGCTAGATCTGAGCTAATGCTATGTGCTAAGTGATTGAAAGTGTTTGATCTTTATTGTTACTGTGTTGATATGTAATAAGGGTTTAATCTGCGATGTGAATGAGACTCATGAACTAATGCATATTATTGTCTAAAGTGCTCTGCTAAGTGTTGTAATCATAGATCTGTGTCCCATATTAGTTGTAGACACCTGAGTCCTACAACCCCCCTGCCTCTACCTCGGGTAAGACTTCATCGACTTCACAGGTGTTGCCGAAAGGGCCAATAGTTAGGGTTTTTTGGGTGTGTTGTTGAAGCGTTGAACCCTGGGTCTGCCCTTGTGCCAACAAATGGTTCCATTTCTGGGACCTGAAACTGTGATTGCTGGGAACTGAAGAAAAGAGAAAGATCTGTGTGTAGATTTTTTGTTGTAGTGAGCAGTATTCTACTTGACTTGCGAAGCTCTGTGCTAAGAAAGAAACCTGATCTGAAGAAAATAGGTAATATCTTAAAGCTTTGTGCTCTGGTAAGGGTAAGATAAGTGGAAATTTTTTCTTCGAAAGTATGAATCTAGGTATGTTTGATAAATTTTTTCCTAGTCTGAAAACTAGGGCACAGTTATAAGAAAGAGTTCATATGAATAAATTTGATAGAAATAGAGAAAGATATGTTATTCCTATGCATAGAAAGAATTTTGGACTAACAAGTGGATGTAGGAACCTAGAAAGAATTTTTGTAGATTGCAGGTCTAACACTGTGATCCCAGTGCGCAGTACAAGAGAGGCTGGGGATCGTTTAAAAGAAAGAGAGGATTGACGTTGTGTTATAATTGCAGAAGATCGGGACATATTGCTAAGGAATGCCCTGGTATAGGACCTATTTGTCTTTGTTGTAAAGCTATTGGTCATGAGGTTGAGGATTTCCCAAGAATGATTGCTAAAGTTGAAAAGATGAACATGAGACAATCAAACTATAAAGAAGGTCAAAAGACTAAGGATATTTTAGAGAATCGTAAAGAGAAAGAGTCAGAGACTATGTTAGTACAGTTAAAATAAGTAATGGATGATCACATAGATATCAGTTTACTAGAGATCCTGAAAGAAAAACAACACATAGTTACAAGAATAGAAGACTTCAACATAGACTGTGTATTGGATGAAGAAACACACATGAATATTATGCCAGAAAGCACTTGGGAAAATTTGGGAAAGCCTGATATGGTACCTTCATTGGGAAGGATAGGCAATTTAAAGGAAAGATGCTAACTCTACGTGGAAGAGTTACTAATATACCTATGATTGCTCATGAAACATTGACTGAAGAAGAATTTGAAGTCACTAAATTTGTTGAGAACAACACCCCTTTTCCACTGTTGTTAGGAAAGACTTGGATTGAGAAGGATCAGATTAGAAGGAAAGTAGAGGAGGAAGCTATAGAACAAGAAAGGCAAGAACTAAGGGACCTCATAGCCAGAAAAATAGAGAGACTACTAGAAGAACAAGAGGATAAGTCGAAGCAACAAATGACAAGAGAATTAGCTGTCGAGTTTGAAAGAATGCAAAAAGGTTTGAAGGACCTATCCATGTAAGAAATAAGAATACCTACCCTGGAGTTAATAAGAGAAGAGGTATTATCTTTGAACCGTTTGAAAGAACATCAGTAGTGTGAATATACTATGCTAAGAGAAGATACAAATAAGAATAGAAAGAGGAATCTAGAGACTCAGATCATAGGAAAGAAGGCAAGGAAGCTCAGTAAGAAGAAAACCAAGTTAGAAAAACTACAGGAAGTTCCAGAGAAGACATCGCAGGAGGTAGGCTTGCAGACCCTGAACCTCGTCGGAACAACAGAACCACGTAGAATGGGACTTCACCACGACGAATCTATATGACCGTTGGAGGCACTCCGACCATTAGAATGACACCCCATAACGACTAGAAAACACAGTTATGAGAAAAATGGACCGTTGAGACCGCGCCATAATGGACACATTCCTGCCTGTTGAAGGAATCCGTTATGATGATTTCTTATTTAACCCATCAGACGCTGCGTCGGGACCACTTTTTTCCACCCGTGATTATCCAAGCTAACAAAGAATCGATTGTATATCGCGCTATGATTTCTAGACCTCACCATCTGTTTGATTACCTTGCTTGTTTGTTCGCTTACCTGATCTATTTGGTTACAAGTGTGAATGTCGGGTGAACCTAGCATGTTAGAGAAGTCTGTGGAGGATATTCTTGTGGAGCTCATGGCTGAGAGAGTTACGTATGTAGGAATAAAGGTGTCTTCGACTGGGGGACTACAAGAATCCCCCTCGAATGGAAGTCGTTCTAGCTACTACTGAGAAGTGAAGCAAGCACCGCGACGATCTAGCTAACACGAAGCAGATCCCATCGGTCTTGCCAGATTATATACCGCCTTTGGCTGGAGAGGTTAACTGCGAAAATATCCTACGTGACTTTGAGTACATGTTGATCACTACATACATCCTGAAGGGGATACGCGTAGTTGGACCCCAGTTAGGATAGATCCCATCTCTAAAGAACAATGAATTTAACCTCGGCGATAGAAAGAACTACACCATGCTCGTGCCCCATAGGTATTTGATGAAGACGTCTGGAAAGAAATCACACATAGTCTCCCAACCATGGATTAAGGAGCTAACATATTCAATGATACTGAATGTAATGAAGATTCCTCGCTTTGGCCAACATCATGAGGTTAACACTTGCATTACAATCCTCTTGTCGTGCAACCATGGAGGGTATCTGTGGCTCGACAAGTGAATTACTATGGATCCAATGCTGATTTACTTGATTATAGGGCTGAGCATGCAGGGACTAGACCCTCATCAGTTCTACCCAGAGAAGACTTCAAATCACTCCCTGACACATCGCATAAAGGAGGATTATGGCAATGTAGAAAAGGGAAAGCAAGGCTACAGGGTAGCCTCTATCTAGGATGGTGCAATGCACCTCACTTGCCAACTTATAGCTGGCAAGCTCATAAGAAAGAACCATCCAACACAACTTACTGGGTTCGTAGTAGACCTCACTGGGAAGTGCGTGGATGGTATGCAATGAATTGGTCAACTTACCTCGTCAATGAGATCAAGAAAGACTATCGCAAAATGCAGGATCAGGGTTATAAATTCCATTTTAGCTGGTTACTTGTATTAATCGCATTTGTCGCTTAGTAGATGCCAGAAGGAGTGACATTTTCAGAAGTTGAGCCATCGGAGCCATTGGATGCAAGGTTCTCCACCTTGTGGTATACAAATGATATGTTGAAGCAATGGGAGTCGAACGCTGTGTTCCATGCCTACTACCAACAACTGAAGCGTGCTATTGAGGCATTTCCACGCATGACACCGAACACATTGCACTAGTACAGAAGGCTAGTGAAATTCCATGTAGATTAACACTTTATCTATATCACTGCGCGCAGGGATGAAAGCAAGGAGGAGTTATAGTCCTATTATAAGCTGACCGACAAAGACATGGAGGAGATAACCAAAGAATGGCCGATGGAGTTCCTTGTACCGGTTGACGATGTATAAATCTCTGACCCCGACATCATATTAAGTCCCTTGGTCACCCAGGTCAAGCATGACGAACAAACTAGCACGAAGAAAAAGAAGAAAAAGGAGGAAGTGCAGAACATAGAAACTGATGAGGAGGACAGTGCCTTGGCGGAAAGTGGGCCCGATTCATGCGCAGAAGGAGGAGGAGGAGGAGGAGGAGGAGGAGGAGATGAAGTAAATCAAGAAGGAGGAGGGAAAGAAGGAGAAAAGAAAGGAAAAGGTAAAGTTACACTGCCGAAGGATCCCCCTACCGAGGCCGAAACATCGAAGAAGAGGAAGGTTTCTCTGCTGAAACCCTCAGCAAGAAAGAAGACATGTGCCAGTAAGCCCAAGATGAAGGCCACACTCACAGAGGACGACGTTGATCTAATCATTGCAGCCGTGGAGGATGCTTCAAAGGATATCTTGTAGTGATATGGAGCAAAATAGGAGACACTGTATGAAAGAATAGAGAAGGAGCTAATAGAGTTACAACAAGCCATCCATTCGAGCCGTGCAATACCTACTGTGCCTTCTTCATTGAAGATTGCAGAATTGGGGGATGAGCCAACCCAATTACAAAGGCTAGCAGATGTAACAGAGGATCGACTTTGTCGAGTCGCCGAAGAGAAGGAGAAGGCTACATAAGCCTTGAAGAAAGAAAAGGAGGAGGTTGTGGAGAAACTAGGAGTTCCGCAGTCTTGTGTAACCACCTACGAGAAGGAGAAAGATGAAATTCAGGTGATGTTTGAGGAGGAAAATGCGAAGATGCAGTAAGAAAAATACCAACTACTCACAGAGCAAACTGCGGTCAAAGAAGTGGTGAATAAAGCACTTCACTCTATGCCAGGCTTGGCACAAGAGGAACTAGAGTAAGTCGAGATACAAGTGGGGAAGCTCGCTGAGGCCATTTAACAGCTTCAAGAAAGGATAACGAAGTTAGATATCCAAGCAGTGCTGAACACTCCATAAGAAGTGCATGATCAGAGGGAGGAAGCCACCAAGAGAGTAGTTGGAAGGATCAGGACCCTCGCCTCATAATGTAAGCAGTTGAGTGATTGAAGTACACAAACCTATGAATGCCTCGCAGAAGATCCATAGCTGAGGAAACTGGAAGAACAACTACAGGAGGCGCAACAACAGGCATCCACTGTGCAGGCGCAGATGAAGCTACTCATTGTGGTTGAGTGAATGAAGAGATCACATGAGCAGTGCACTGTCCAACAATATATTATTTCCATCCAGAGAAGAGTCATGGAAGTTACACGGAGACTACAATCGATGTAGGATGAAGCTTGCATGATTTTCGAAGAGATTGAAGGACAAGGTTCACACCTAGACCAAGTGGTTACGATAGTGGAACAACACCTGGAAGGGCCTCTTACAAAGAAAATGATTCAGTAGTTCATCGAGAAGGAGGCTTTGGTGAAGCAAAAAGTTGAGGCAGCTCGAGCTAAGCTTGAGGCCTTTGAAGCAACGTTTCCCAGATCTGAGTGGCTCAGGACGAGTCACAGGTGAGTGTTGGGGGCCTTTTTTCCCTTGACCAAGTTTTCAGGAAACATTAGTCGTGTTTGATCACTTTTTGGACTTTGACAGGCTGGTCGAAGATGGAGCACCCAGGCGGAGATGAGATCGCGGGATATCACTTATTTTGCGGGCTTGTGGACCCAACAAAGGGTTTACTAGGGTTTATGTAATGGGTTATGGGATGTCGGCCCATGGGTTTACCCACAATTAGGCCTTTTTGTAAATGTATGAATGAGTAGCTAAGCGATGTAAGAACTCTCAAAGACTGGATGGTTGTCTATGTGCATAATATGTTGTAAGTATTAATGTGGGTTTAGTGAAAGAGGTTGTAAGTTGGTTTGTGCAAACTGGCTATGGAAAGTAAGGCTCTGTGCTACTAAGGAGTTGGCTCTGTGCCTTGACCTGATTTTGGGAAGGAGGATCTGGAGCGTAGCACGCATATCTCCTTTCCTCTACAGAGTTGGGCTCTGTGGCTTTGTGCATAGGAGAAGATGAATGTAATAAGATTGAAGACTAATAACGAAGAATAAGAAGAAGTTGGTGGATGTAGCCCCACACTGGGGTGAACCACATATATCTTGTGTCTTGATGTGCTTTGTGCGATGTGAATTATGTTGTTTATCTTCTTAGTGCTGTTGTTATAATGTATGATGAATGCATTTGATGTTGTTTCTTAGTGATTAATGGTATTAAAGATAAATGAGTGCTAGATCTGAGCTAATGCTATGTGCTAAGTGATTGAAAGTGTTTGATCTTTATTGTTACTGCGCTGATCTATAATAAGGGTTTAGTCTGTGATGCGAATGAGACTCATGAACTAATGCATATTATTGTATAAAGTGATCTACTAAGTGTTGTAATCACATATCTGTGTCCAATATTGGTTGTAGACACCTGAGTCCTGCAACCCCCCTGCCTCTACCTCAGGTGAGACTTCATCTTCTTCGCAGGTGTTGCTGAAAGGGCCAATAGTTAGGGTTTTGTTGGTGCGCTGTTGAAGCGTTGAACCTTGGGTCTACCCCTGTTCCAACAGACCCTATATTGAATGAACCCACATGTCCCAATATGCCTACCAAACTACCTTCAAACATTCCCAAGTTTGAAGGAAAATTGGGGGAAGATCCTGCCAACCATGTCATGACCTTCCACTTATGGTTCTCTTCAAACAACATCATGGATGATCCCTTTCGCTTAAGGTTATTTCAACACACACTCACTGGTCCATCAACCAAATGGTATGTGGATGAAAAGTTAGCAACTCACGCAACTTAAAACATTTTTTGCCTTCTTTCAACTACTAGTTCGTCATGAAACTGGTCTAGAACTGCTCTCTGAGTGCAAACAAACCTCAACTACACATATTGCCGACCACATTCATGAATGGCGTGAGCGAAGTAGTTTATGCAAAGACAAAACCACCAAAGAACAATGTCTCGATTGGTTTCTCAAATTCCTTGTCTCTATCCTTTCCAAATATGTGGCATCCACCTTCCCCCAAACCGAAGAGGAAGCCATCAACAAGGCTAAAAAATAAGACCTCATTTATGCTTAGTCAGGTTACTTATACACAGTAATACATGAATCCCTGAGACCTGTACCATTTGGCCAAGATAAGCCTGGGATGTCTCATGCATTGGATGGATTGATTGGTACCAAAACACACCACAATCCATGCATCCAACAACCACCTATGTATGGTACACCCCAATATTAGACGATGTATGGATTACCCCCTTATTACCCTCCTCCCCCTTATCAACAACCATACCTGGTTGCCATTTGTCCACCCATAAGTGGACCCTTATAGGCACCCATGATGAGCCCGACCTCTCAACCAAGTTCAGGTACCCCCTCTACCTCATCTTATAACCTGGGCACTAGTGAAAGCACTATGCCGTCCTATACACCCTACAGATCATTGCCACAAAATAATCCGTATTTTCCATTTCCTAGTCCTCCACAACCGGTTGCTCCTCCATAAGGACAACCACACGTCGACGTTAAATATGTTTAACCCTCTCCCATTCAACAATTTCAAAATTTTGAACAATTGAATATGGAAAATCTGGCCCATCAGTCGAATAATGCCAAAAAGAAATGAAAAACCGAAACAATAATAACCCAATGCCAGGGGGAAATGATCCCCAACAAAACCACCCTGCTGGGGGCAACCCGAACCAGGGTAACAAACCCCCAAGGGGAAAATGAAAATAAACACCAAGGGAGGAACAACAATAAAAACCTTCAGACTAACTTCCTCTATGCTCTTTATGATGAGAATGGCCATTACACACACCATTGCCCCCAAATTTCTGACTTCAAATGAATGAAACATTCCATGAATGTGCCACGTCCTCCAGTGTCGCCTACCCCTCACTAGGGCCCATAACAGTATTTTCAACAACCACCCCTAGTTGTGTTGAAAAAAACTATTCCACACCAAGGTGTGATGAATACCCAACAAGAGATTCATCCTGTCCCACCACAAATGGGACAGTATCAAAACCCTAGAAACCCGACATATCACAATATCCTCCTCACTAGTGAAGAAGAAATTCTTCTGCAAATATGCAGTTGTCAATACAACACACCCCCTAAATCTACTCCCACCACTTCGAAATCAGCTCCAGCTACAACATGACAACCCTTGATGATTCCACACCCTAACACTGAACCCGCCAGTCGTATCCCTTGCATCCCGTTACGACAGAATGTCAACAACCCTCAGGCTAGGGCGACACACAATTATAGTCTGGTTGATGACTTGGTGCAATATCTTACAACCATGTTGGTATTGGAGGTCCTCCAAACCTGTCCAACTCAACGTAAATCCTTGCTTTCCTCAGGGGCAGTCGACCCAACTGATACTAGACTCATCACATTTGATCTAGATTTTGGGGAACCCCGTCTCCCCGCTTTCGTAGATTTCCATATACCAGTCAAGATTCAAAACATCACGGTTCATCGATGTATCATTGATGAAGGTGCATCCACATGCATCATGTCCAAAATTGTATGCCATAATCCTGGCTCCCTTGAGCTAATACCATCCGCCATAAATTTAAGAGCTTACGATGGTCAACCATCTTCCCCTAAAGCGATCTTTCAAAATGTCCCCGTTGAACTCGGGGGCAAAACCATCTTTATCGACATTGAGGTTATTGACGTCCCACTCAATTACAACATCTTGTTTGGACATAGCTACATGTGTGATATGAAGGACATGGCCTCTTTTGTGTTTCGAATGATGATGTTCCCCCACAACGGGAACATCATCACCATCGACAAAGTTTTACATTACAAGCCTAACCACTCCTCCAACATTGATAACATCCTACCTCTTGTCCACACTAGTTCCGATGCATATCCACTCATGGATATGGTCCCTGGAATTTTCAAAGACCCATCTTTGCTGGGGGCATACCATGGAGCACCACCACTCATACATCCCTCATCACAAGTGTGTGTCATATCTTCTAATGGAATTGAAACCAGAGATACCATTCCTCCCACTGAGGCTTCTCCACCCCTTGATGTTCCACCAGTCGAAGAAATTCTACCTCTGGAATTACCTGAGAACCCTATGAAAATACTTATTCCTGATTTCACCCTTTCCCAAGGGAAAATCCTGGTTTGGGAAACAATCCCCCAAGACATTACTCAAATCCCCTTCTTCTACCCCCCACCGGGAGTACAATATTTTCAGGTAGCCGCAACGCTTACCCTTCCCAACATGGTGCTCACCATTCCAGTATGGTATCTACACCCACCCACGATGGTTCCGTGACCATCTCTCCCTTCCTAAACAGAGGGATTCCTGATGCAGATTCTGGTACTAACTCCAACCACCCCACCATCCCCCCCACCGATTGACACCACTCCTATGGCTGGGGGCAGATGAAAGAAGAAATATCCCACTGCTCCCCTTCCTCCCTGAGTTCAACCTCCTTGCGCACTATGCGAAAGAGAGGGACACCCCACTAATAGATTTCCTTATCTTCCTGAGTTACGCAATTTGATCCAACTCCCTCGAGCAACCACAACACTCGTCACTTCACTAAGCACATCTAGTACCACCACAACTTCCCCTACTATAGCAAATAAAGGGTTGTGAATAAAATTCGCGTGTGCCATCTGTTCTGAGTACGACCACTACACTCATCATTTCCCAAATCTACCTCGATTTCAACACATGCTAACGACGGTATGATAGAGCTTTCAAAAAGACTCCTCTCCACCCATGTCATTGGGTACCTACGTCACCAACATCCATTATATCACGACCTCAGTCAACGAACGGATGAGGTTCCCTTTCTCTCTTTGTGAATCACTTGATCATTTCACGTAACAATGTCCTTTGATCATTGAATACATGTGTCATCAAATGGCCCTTATTCAAAATCCTACAACCCCCTCACTTACTATGCTACAAGTGATTCCCCGTATCCCTTGTCTAGATATTATTCACATCACCTTCCCTGAACCTGAGTCACTTCCCACCCCTCCATGGTTCATGGATAGAGTGTCTGAGTATTTTCCCCCAAATCCTCCCAATTCTCCAGTTCATTTCCCTCAAGAAATATTACCCCCTACCACAGTTTATAACCCACAATGTCTGGACATTTGGTATATGTCAAGCACGCCATCACGCTATAGTTGCGATACCCCCTCTTTGTCTTCACCACATGAAGACCATCATATGGTGATAGTCACCAATGTTACTTCCCCGGATCACCTATATTCTCTCATTTTCCACTACGACGAAGATATCATAGAGGAACTAACTACCCCCGATTTCCCATGGAATGCACTCCATCACAAAGCGCTTTTTCTCTCACAGGAATCCTTTGACCCTCTTAGCCAAGCCTCCATATTTTGAATCGAAACCAAGGATTTTATCTCATCTGGGTATATAGATTAGTTCAATAACCCTATCCCTGCCCCTGATGCTTTTGAAGAAGGCAACATGGCCAACATTTCCCCCACTGTCAAAATCAACATTTCCATCAAACCAGGAATCATAGAGGAAATCACCATTGGCGCCGCATGCTCCCCCGAGGAACTCACAACTTACAAATCTCTCTTTCAGGAATATCGAGATATTTTTTCCTGGTCTTACATTGAGATTCCCAGGCTTGACCCTTCTATCATCGAACATCACGTTGAAACATGGCCAAATGTCACCCCAGAATGTCAAAAGAAATGCCCACTACACCCATCCAAAGCCACGTGCCCCCATGCATGGCTGTATTCAGCACAGGTGCACATCATGCGTGTGAGAGGGAATTATACACATGCATCTCAACGTGGGTTTCCTTCCTTCTCCCACGCACTAGTGGGCTCACCCCTACAAAAAATCTAGTACGACCATCTGTACGACCCTACCCAAAAAATAGAACCTATCTATTGTGTAGGAGGATGAGACCACTAACCTGGCTCTCGCAACTCCTGGGTCGATCGAATCAAACTCTCATAATCTCCAAATATCCTCTAAATCATTTCGTCAAATCACTATGGCAAAATGTACCAATGAGGTGGCATTGTGGGACTTAAAGCCAATATGTTGTGTTCGTTTCGTCACTTGGGTGAGGAAAACAAGGGCACTTACAAGATAGAAACAAACAAACAAACTAAGGATAGAAACAACTAAGATAGAAACAACTAAGGAAATAAAAACGAAAATGCATAAGAAACTTTGAACCAAAATCAATCAACCAAATGACCGATGATTATGCCACCGATGGATAACTATATTAGTTGGCAAACACCATAGAGAAAGGAGGACTGATGGATCCCCTCTTCCTCCTTGGGAGGGATGTTGAGTCCCCTATTTGAGATCTCTTCTTACAATGATAAACTAGAAAGCAAATGGTGAAGAAATCCAATCCTATTCCCTCAAGAGGTAAGATGAATAGCTTATTGAGATGTTGCTAGAATGATCCAAGAAGAAAAGAGGTTTCTTGAGGGAGGATAGAGGCAACATAACAATACCATGATATTCTTAAATTCTTAGTGCACCCATGGCCTCCATTTATAGCATGTCTTTGAGGCAATATCCAACCAGTTCTTAGTGTGGAAAAGGGGCCCTTTAGGGCACCCTTAGGTCGTTGACCAACCCCCCATTTAGATTCATTTTGGATTTGAGGGTCAAATCAAGTTGGGAGCTGGTCCAAAAGTGGGTGAGGGGCCGACAAGAACCATAAATGCGCCGTTCATAGGAGTGCATGGATTTTCTCGTGCACATTCGTGCATATGGCACATTGTGCACTCTACGAGATTCTTTGTTCTGTGCACTGTGCACACGCTTCCTTTAGTGCTGCAGGTGAACTAATAGGTGTTTGGAGATGTTGTATTCTTGTCACCATTTGCATTTTTGGTGCTGCAGGTGAACTAATAGGTGTTTGGAGATGTTTTATTCCTGTAACCATTTGCATGCGATGTTGTGGACAGAATTTCAATGATAACAAGGGGGTTACATGATTACATAGTCAACAATATAGGGTAGCAATGCCCATAGATCCTCTACACCAAGAGAACTTACCGGTGCTCAAATATTTTGTTAATGAATCTCCAACATTCTCCAAAGTATTTAACTTCATCAACAACACCTTCTTGTATTCAACCATGTTTCTCACAAAGTGATATTGGACACCAATATGCTTTATCTTTGAATGATAAGTTGGTTTCTTCACTAGGATTATTGCACTATGACTGTCACAATCTATCCTTACAACATGTTTTACCAACCCAATACCTTAACACAACATTTGTAAGCATATTTCTTCCTTTCTTGCATGAGTGGCTTCCACATATTCAACGTATGTAGTTGAGAATGCCACTATAGACTGTCTTTTTCTCATCCAACTGATTTCTCCTCCAAACAGGTTAAACATATACCCACTTGTATATCTTCTACGATCCATATCTCTAGCCCAGTTTGCATCAATAAAACCATGTATGTCCAACACTCTGTCCAATCCTAGTATTGCTTGGTAGCACAATACATAACTAGTAGTTCCATGCAAATATCTGAAAACCCTCTTTACTATTGTCCAATCCTCTTTCTCTGGTTTTTACATATACTTGCTAAAAAACCCCACTGCATGTGCAATGTCCAGTTTAGTATATACCATTGCATACATCAAACTTCCAACCTCACATACGGAACATGAGACATGATCTCTTCCTCTTCCTATGTCTTGGGACATTGATCTATAGATAACTTTACACCTACATGAATAGGTACCTTGACCAATTTATTCTTGCATATTAAACCTTTACAAAATCACATCGACATATTTTCTTTGATTTAACCAATGTTTCAAGTTTGCTCAATCTCTTTTAATTCCCATGCCCAAAATTAAATTTGCAGCACCAAGATCCTTGATGTCAAATTTAGAGGAAAATTGAGTTTTCACATATTATATAATATCCTTGTTGTTTCCTATCAATAAGATATCATACACATACAATTAAAAATAAATAAGATGATCACCAATTGATTTGAAATACACATAGTGATCCACTTTGCTCCTTGTGAAGCCAAGTCCCAACATATAAGTATCAAATTTTTGATACCACATCCTTGGTGATTTTTTTAACCCATTGTTACACATCAAAATTACTCACTTTGATAGTGTTGCAAGTGTTGTCATTACAAAGTTCGCAAGTGTCGCATTTTGCTCACAAGGTCGCAAGTGTCGCATGTTGCTCACAAGTGTCGCAAGAAAGCATACTACCATGATGCCTATGTCGTGCCTATAATGACATGAGAAGGACACTTGAAACACCTCAAACATTTGATTTGGAAGAGGAGAAATGAGTTAACAAGCTTGCAAACCTTTTTCCATTTGAAAGCACCTCAAAAAATGATTTTTTGGAGAAGAGCGCTCCCCTATACCTCTTCTGGGAGCACCGACGCTCCCCCTTACACTGTCTGGGAGCGTTATAAATCTCCCCTGGCCCTTTTGAGGGAGCGCTATATATTTTGAAAGCACTGGCGCCCCCCTAAATCCTACTAGGGAGTGCTACAACGCTCTGATGGCCCTTTTGAGGGAGCGCTACCTATTCTGGGCAGTTGTTAAGATGTTGAGATGAATGGGGGAAGCATCTTTTCATTCTTGGAAGGCAGTTGGATTCGAATCCCTAGTCCAACCATGATCCTAGGGAAGATCCTCAACTGAAGGAGGAAAATCCTCAACTTCTCCAAGGATATCTCAAGTGGTTAAAGCCTCTCCAAGGCTATATAAGCAAGCTTTCTAATGGTGAAAGAGGACTGGAAAAGAGAGAATCACACCAAAATTATGATCTCAAATGTGGTGATGGAAGGGGGAAGAATTGCTAGCATGAAACTTATGATCTCATAGGAAACACACAGTCAACCAAAAGAGAGTGATCAGTGAAGCTGCTGTCATCCAGGTTTGTAGAATTTCAAGCAAGGGTATAGACTCGGAGAACCTGACGGAAGCTGCACACAAACATCCAACAAATATCATGACATATTTCAAAACCCATGACAAATATCCTCAAATTCCCCAAGGATATATCAAGTGGTTAAAGCCTCTCCAAGGCTATATAAGCAATCTTTCTAATGGTGAAAGAGGACTGGAAAAGAGAGAATCACACCAAACTTATGATCTCATAAGTGGTGATGGAAGGGGGAAGAATTGCTAGCATGAAACCTATGATCTCATAGGAAACACATAGTCATCCAAAAGAGAGTGATCAGTGAAGCTGCCGTCATCCAGGTTGTGGATCTTTCGAGCAAGGGTTAGATGAAGGGGACTCGAAAAAGCTATCGCATTCGCATCTACGATTGTAAGTACTGCTGTCATTATTCTCATTAATATGACACACTTGACCTGTTTCTTTCTAGTTTGTGTCTGATGTTACATGAAATTATCATTGATAGATAGATCTGTTTTCAAGCTAATATCAGTAGAGTAGGAAGTGGTCGTATCTTGTTTGTCTACAGAACTTAGCGAGGAGCAAATGATCAGAGCGCAACTCGGAGCGTGCAGGGACAAACATCGATAAAGAGGTACTTATGTTCTCCTTCCTTCTCATGTGTTAGTTTGGATAGATTTGAAAGGAAGTCAGTGTCCACGTTAAGCATTTTCTGTCTTAGAGTTAAGGTCAAGCTCTTTGAGGTAATCCACCTGTTCGCAGGGAGATTTTCCTACAACAGAAACTGGCAACTCCATTGGGGATCGAACCTGGAACCTTGAGCATAGTTCTTTTCCTATGTCAAGCTTGTTAAAAAATGAAACAATCACCTCTCCCTTCAAGTTGAGTCTTTCGCCAGATCTCGTAGATGTCGAGTCGAGTCTTTCGATTAGGTCTCATTTTTGACCCTTCATTTCATCCACCTGTATCCTTTTTCTCCATCTAGCACATAAATTGGTGACAACCTCAAAGTTGGTGAATGAATTGAAGCTTGGGGGGCATGTATCCAGTATTTGATGATCATTATGGAGTTAAGCAACTAGCTTTCAGGCTGGGGGCATACCGAGCTTAGTCTTTGTTCTTTCTCGTGCTGGTAAATACATGAGAATGCAACCGAGCAAAATTTTATCTCTTTTTCGGACCCGTACGGATACATGAACACACGAAAAAGGAACCCCCCTGGAGTCTACTTTAAACCCTTTTCAGACTCTCTAAATATGAAAAGATTGTCGAGTGACCTTGCTTCCTTTCACACTCGTTAAAAGGTCAGAAAGGGCGTCTTTCGAGCGATAGTTTCTCTCTTTTTCGGTCTCGTTAGACTACTGTACGAAAAAGGAACTGAGAGAGTTCTCTTTTAAGTGTTTTCCCAAACTCTATAATCCCGAAAAACCTTCAAGTTTTCTGAATTTGGACTCGTTAAATCACACATCGACAGGCCCACATGGGACTGATTCCTTACTTCTTCCGGTTCGTTAAACAAAGGAAGAGGAACTTACCGAAGGTGAGTTATATCGAGCATGTGTTATCCTCCTCGAGCTCATTAAATCAAAAATATGTACTCATCTATCTGGATGGGGGAAAAAATTGAAAGGAGCAAGCCAAGCAGTCTCTTGAGAACATCATCCAACACTTCTTAGAGTTGCCCTTGAACACGACACTTTGTCATTTGCATGTATCATAATCCGCTGAACCTCTGCATTGAGCCAATCCTTTGAGTTCCTTTCGCTCCTTTGGGTCACCCGACGCAAGTCACGGTATCCAATGCATAGTTTTGGTCCATGTCACATTTTGTTGTTGCGCCTCAGTGTTCAAGGGAAGTATCCGCCTCGAGAGTCAGCCATCCCAAATATCTTTCCCCAAAACCTGTGTCAGTCCATGTCCATTTGATCTGCCAATTACATCTCCATGTCCATTTCATGTCATTGATGGGGGATACTTCAAGGCCCTCCCTCGACGAGTCTATTCATGTCGACTTCAACACATTATCCGAGAATTAGGCTTAGAAACTAGTTAGTACTTTGGGACCTGCATGCCTCAATGACAGGCCTCCTCACATTCGACAATAGGTTTACATCATTGACCTCTGATCGGATGATTCCATGGATGTTCGACTCCATCTCATCCATTCACATTCATTGGAATGTACTAGGGTACCTTGGGAATCATTGACATTAATGGTGATCTCCCTCGCACTTGTTAACGGTTCACACCATTGACCGGTAATCAAGTGGTTTTTTCCATGTTCGACATCAAGACATCTATTCACATGGTTAGAATCGTACCATGTTGGGATTGGTAAGAAGACCCTGGGTTGAGTAATCACTTTGATATATGCTTTGCCCAGGCTGCGAAGGAGTTTCTCTTGAACAAGAACACATACACTGTTACATAGATCCACTTTGTATTGGTCATGGCTATGTCTTGTCATCTCGTAGATCCACTGTGTATTCTTCGTGGCTACGATCAGTCCGAGTCATCAGAGTATAGATCCACATTGTATCTTCGGTGGCCATACCTTTTTATCAATACAATTATGGATCCACAGTGTATTTTATGGCGGCCATATCTCGCAAGTCTTGATCACCCAAGCATAGGTATGCCTGCCTTGGGTTTTGAAATATGTCATGATATTTGTTGGATGTTTGTGTGCAACTTCCGTCAGGTTCTTCGAGTATATACCCTTGCTTGAAAGTCTACAAAGTATTTCAGTTATCAGTTTGCATCTTCTAACTTCATACTTTGGGGGGCAATCTGTTACACATCAAAATTAATCACTTTGATAGTGTCGCAAGTGTCGTCATTACAAAGGTCGCAAGTGTCACATTTTGCTCACAAGGTCGCAAGTGTCGCATGTTGCTCACAAGTGTTGCAAGAAAGCATACTGCCATGATGCTTATGTCGTGCCTATAACGACATGAGAAGGACACTTGAAACACCTCAAACATTTGTTTTGGAAGAGGAGAAATGAGTTAACAAGCTTGCAAACCTTTTTCCATCTGAAAGCACCTTAAAAACTGAGTTTTTGGAGAAGAGCTCTCCCCTATACCTCTTCTGGGAGCGTTGACGCTCCCCCTTACACTATCTGGGAGCATTATAAAGCTCCCCTAGCCCTTTTGAGGGAGCGCTATATATTTTGAAAGCACTGGCGCCCCCCTAAAGCCTACTAGGGAGCGCTACAACGCTCTGATGGCCCTTTTGAGGGAGCGCTACCTATTCTGGGAAGTTGTTAAGCTGTTGAGATGAATGGGGGAAGCATATTTTCATTCTTGGAAGGCAGTTGGATTCGAATCCC
>ML806094.1:488769-503411 GCA_009831015.1 Picea engelmannii
TGAGGTTTTTCTATGCTATATTGATGTTTGGTTCTTAACATTTTGTGGAAGTCACACCACATCCCAGTGTCCTTATTCATCTTCCCGTTACCCTTCTTTTCCTATGGCTTGGACTAGTTTTCTTGAGGTTGACTGTTCTATGATTTAGGGATGCCTTTACCATACTTTGGTTGTTGAATATTTGTAGACCTAAATTCTCGCTTGATTAGTTGCTTAAATTTATGCTTGATTTTAACAACATATCTATAAGCGGTTCCTTGTGATGAGATGTCTAGAAACACAATTTTGGTTTGGATGTACCTATGTATAGCCCCGTGGTATTTCAGAACTAGATGTCGTTCATAGTCTTTGATACCCATCTTGGCGTGCAAGGTATGGAAGGTGTTTTTTGTTATAATTTTAGAAGTTACAATTATCTTATTTAACATTCATTAACAATTGTATGTAATAGGATCAATGAAAGATAAACAATCACAAAACACAAGATATATCCTAGGAAACCCCCATGGGGGAAAAACCTAGTAACCAATTCTTCAGTATATATTCCTTCAATCGATACAATGTCACGTTATAGCTCTCCACAAATAGACCAAGACCAAGAAACCAAGACGTCCTGTTCTAGACCTCCTTTTCTATGCTCCAAATACACAAGAGAAGGATAGTTGTGTGTGTATACAAATGAGAGGAACTCGACCTATATTTATACACATAACTTGATTCCCAAAAAGACGCAACCCTAAGAGCAACCGTTTTGAATTTTACAATAAGGATAACAATAAAATAATAATTTCTTTTGAGTCGATTTATACAATAAGATTACAATAAAATTCTCGAGGTTTGACCAATACAAATACAAAAGAATATCTTCTGTAGTTAGATCAAAATATCAACACTCCCTCTTAACTAGGAAGTTATTCTTTGTTTCCACACGAGCTCATGACCATTTAATGCTGAACATATGAATCTATACATCATCGAATATCCACAGTACAACATGAATTCACAACCAATGCATCCAAGGCCTATGGGTATCTCTAAAATAGATTCAACATGTCACCATGAAATACACTACTCCACAATGCATTTGTACCTCAACATGTGCACCCCTGTGACTTTAAAGACAATGCATCCAAGGCCCGTGGGTAACTCTCAAATAGATACAACATGTCCCCAGGACATCCACTACCCTGAAATGCATATGTACCTAGTCACTCCATCTGAATAGGGACCACGCCAAGCTTGTCCCTGAAGTACTCGAACTTCGTTCTCGATAGTGGCTTGGTTAACACATCTGCAACTTGCTCCTCGGTAGTCACGTACTGGAGCCTCACTGATCCCATCTGCACCACATTCCTAATATAGTGATATTTGATCTTGATATGCTTCGACCTATCATGGAACACTGGATTTTATGACAACTTCATGCAACTCTGGTTGTCACACCAAATGTAGGTTGCCTTCAATTTGAGACCAAATAACCTAGACATCAACTTCTGAAGCCACCCTGCTTCACTACATGATGCATATATTTCCACATATTCATCCTCAGTCA
Source organism: Picea engelmannii (assembly GCA_009831015.1). NCBI lineage: Eukaryota > Viridiplantae > Streptophyta > Pinopsida > Pinales > Pinaceae > Picea > Picea engelmannii. The sequence continues at coordinate 490,322 of ML806094.1, forward strand.
TATTGAGTGCTACACATGACTGCTTCCTACTTCTCCACAAAATCATATTGGAGCCTAGATTGAAGCATTATGTCGAAGTACTCTTCCGATTAGGAATAATGCTGGCACAATTTGAATCTGAATATCCATATAAACCAAACTCATGGTCTTTCACATACTTGAGACCATAATCCAATGTACCCTTCAGGTACATTATCACATGTTTTTATGTGACCAAATGAACCTTCCTAGGCTAATCCATATACTAACTCAGGGTGTTCACAACAAAACATATATCTGGTCTCGTGCTCATCAAGTACATCAACATACCCACCATCTTCCTGTATAAAGTAACATCGAAAGTCTATGAAGTCGTATCCTACAACAAATTCAGATTTGATACCATAGGTGTAGCCATTGTCTTGCAATCCAACATCCCGAACCTCTTCAATATTTCCATTGCATACTTCCCTTGATTCATAAATATCTCATCCTGTCTCTGCCATACCTCGAGACCCAAAAATTAATGCATCATCTTGAGATTTTTGATCTCAAACTCAACATCCATTTTTCTCTTACACTCTAAGATGAGATTTTCCACACCTATTAGAAACATGTCATCCACATACAACAATAATATTACTAGACCATCATCCACAACCTTAAAGTAAATGTTAGGATATGCATTGCTCTTTGTAAATCCTAATCTCTTTATAAAATTTTCAATCCTTCCATACCATGCTCTGGGTGCCTACTTTAATCCATATAAATCCTTATTCAATCTGCATACATGCATTCCCCTATCATGTACCTCAAACCCTTGTGGATACTCCACATATACTTCCTCTTTTATTTCACCATTCAAGAAGGTTGTCTTCACATCCATCTGATGCACATTCCATTTCATTATTGTGGCCAATGAAAGTATAGTCCCGATCGAGGTATATCTCACCACGATAGAAAATGTCTACTTGTAGTCAATTCCCTCCTTCTAAGAGAATCCTTGAGCCACAAATCTACCCTTAAAATTTTCAATATTGCCATCAACTGCATGTTTGGTTTTATAGATCCATTTTGAACTTACCACTGATTTCTCCTTCTGTTTGGGGACCACATCCCATACATCATTCTTTACTATGGATTAATATTCCTCCCCCATGGAATCCTTCCATACCCTCTTTTCTGCAACCTCTTCATAACTGAATGGTTTTTCATCCATGATATCACACAAACATGCCACATAGTTGGAATACGGTTTCAACTTCTTACTTTCCCTGAGATATTTTTCTGGGGAACCATATCTTTTCGCATATATGATGAGCTCCTATGCCCAAGCTGGTATTCTCTTGCGAGAAGGAATCTCTGCTGGCCTCTCAGGTTCTACCATGTCATTATCCTCATGAATGACTTCCTCTGGTTCAACTGCTTCTACCTCTGGAACTCTAGTAACTTCATTCTCCTCCTCATGAACCTCTTTTGCATAATCCTATTTTGATTTGCTGAAATTTGTACTCTCATCGAAGGTGACATCTCGGATAATATCAAATTTCTAGTGACCGAGAATATATATCCTCTATGCCTTTGATGTTTCACCATAACCAACAAATATGTCATTCTTTCTAGATGGATCCAATTTTGTCCTCTTTTCCTTGGGGACATGGACAAATACGGGGCATCCAAATATCCTTAGATGGCTAACTTCCGACTTCTCTCCTGAAAACATCGCCTCTGGTGTCTTGTTTTCAAGTACTTTGTGGGGACATCTATTATGCATGTACACTGCAATATTTGCTGCTTCTGCCCAAAGATGCATAGGTATATCTTGATCATGGATCATAGCCTTCACTACTTCCATGATCATTTGATTCTTCCTTTCTACTACTCGATTATGCTGAGGATTGTAGGTAGTAGAAATCTCCCTCTTAATCCCATATTCCTTGCAATATTATTTGAATTACTTTGAAGTTAATTCTCCTCCGTTATCTGATCGCAAGGTCTTTATCTTCCTCTCCGTTAGGTTTTCTACCAGTGCCTTAAATTCTTTGAATTTTCCAAACAATTCATTATTTGCCTTCAACAAATATATCCAAGTTTTATGTGATTAATCATCAATAAAAGACACGTAATATACATACCTTCTTATTGAATTTGTTGACATCGGTCCAAACACATCCGAGTGCATAATTTCCAATACTCTTTCGACTCTCCTATCGCTGGTGGGAAAGGAGCGCTTCATGTTCTTTCCTTGTGCACAACCTTTTCACACACCTTCTGGTTTTTCCTAGATCTCTGTTAGTCCCATCACCATATTTCTCACACTCGGTAGGGCCTTGTAATGTAGGTTATAAAATATCCTATGCCATAATTCACTTGGATTCACAATGTTGTGAATTAATGTTGAATCTGATCACCCTTTCAATTTGTAGAGTCCCCCCTCTTGAACTCCAATCACCATAGCATAATAAAAAGTATTCCCTCTAGGCCACATAAGAACTTGTCCATAAAAAAATGCAACTCTGTAACCCTTCTCATCCAATGCTGGAATCGAGAGAAGGTTCTTCTTCAATCCAAGAACATAGAGAACTTCCTTCATCTTCATTGGCTTTCTTGAGTCTAACTCATAGGATGATTCTCCTAATCCTTTGATCTAATACTGATATTCATCTCCCAATTTCACCTTGTGTAGTGAATCCTTATGAGTAAGGTTAGACAAGGAGTCTTTATAACCTATCATGTGCTTGGAAGTACCATAGTCCACTAGCCAAATGTCACTTCCATGAGTGACAATTCCTGTAAGGGATGAGATACGAACATACTTCTCATCACTTGATTCATATTCCTTTGTGTTATAACCCTAAATTGCACCAGGCATGCTTACCTGGCATTAGGCCATCTCATTTGACTTCTTTTCCAAGCCACTACTGAACAACTTCTTAAAAAACACTCTTTTTGAAGGAATAAGTGCCCTGCTCCACTATTGGACACGTGTGTACGCTGGCTGACCCACTACAACCCGCGTATACCTAAAAAGCATGAAAAAATGGAAAGTTGCAGGTGAAACACACAGTGTTGGGTAAGTTAACTAAATCGACTGACCGTCCATAGTCGGTCACTCAACCAAATACCTAGCCCTTTCTAGCCTATAAAAGAAGGGGTGGGGGTCCCATTTGAAAGGAGGAAAATCATAGCAAAGAAACTATACCTGATTTAGTATTCCCCTTGCCCCAACATTTTGCAACTATTGTGTTAAGAGAAGCATATATAGAAGCAGTTGGAGCACAGTTGAAGAGGAGCCCAGGACCAGATTCGAGGAGTAGTGGCCAATCTCACCATTGTAAGGTTACTTTTGTGAGATTAATAAAAGAAGTACTTTTCCCGTCCCGCCATATGAGATTGTCAATATTTAAATTTGATTATATTTTGATAGGATATCTAACCCATTAGTTTATAGGTTATATACATGTGGAGTTCTTTGTTTGTCTTTATGAATGCAGGTCAGCGTTGGGAGGAGAGTTGCAATCAAGGAACGACCAAGCGCTGAAGGGATTGACATCAAACACATAAACTAAGGTACAATAACCAGATCTCTTTAGCCTTGTATTTGCATATAAGTAATGGGAGTTATGATTAGGATGTTTGTAAAAAGTAGGAGAATTTAGGTAATTTATGCATGCATGATAAAACCCTTAATGCTAGTCTGTAGGAGGGATTTCCCACCCACAACAGAATTGGCGACTCCACTGGGGAGTCTCTAGGGTTCTTTGGGGAGGCCTTGTTGGGTATTTTAAAATTGGTTTTATTGCTTTTGTTTTTTATCTGCAAGAGTTTGAGTGTTCAGGGATTCTGGTTCTCAATACCGGTTCTCCCTGCCTTGCTTACCAGACTGTTTCTTTTTTTGTTTTTGAAAAACTCAGAGTCATATGCACCCTGTAGAAGTGAAATCTGCGTGTGCACGCGCCCTATCTTTAGTCAACCTGCGTATGTACGCATGCTGTTGAAGTGTTAGCTATGTGTCTGAAAATCCAGAAAATCCTTCTCAGGAAGAGGCAGTCATCCTCTCCCTTGTTAGAAGTGATCCTTCTCAGGGGTCTTTTGGATCCTTTCCCGGTCTCTGTGTGCAGTCGGTAGTTAGGTAAGACCTCAGGTTAGCTTTGTTTTGCTAAAGTTTCCTTGCATTTTTTTCTGTTAAGAGTAAGTTTCTGTACCTTTAAGGGGTTTTGGTCTTCAATACCAGTACTCCCTACCTGAGCTTAGCTGCTTGTCTTGCTTATTTTGAGGAGAAACAGGGGCACACACGTCCCGTAGTAGTCCTAAACACATGCATACGTGCCCTATCTTTGGGCAGCCCGCATGTATACGCTGGCTGTTGAAGTGACAGTCGCGTGTCTGTCTGGAAAATTTTGAGGAGGCAACTATCCTCTTCCCTGTCAAGTTTTTAGTTCCCAGGATTTTCTTGTTTCTTTCTGGTCTCTTTCATAAGCAGTTTTAGCCTAGGTTGTATTCCAACATAGCTTGCTTTTTTTAAAAGATTTTTTGTGTTTCTTTTAGAATCTTTTGTTACCTTTGCTTTGATTGGAAGAAAATATAACTTTTTTTTTTATCTTCTTAGGTCTCTTTCTTTCTTGGCATCTACTTTGCATTGTTATTTGAAAAAGACAAAGAAATTAGCATAGTGTTGTGTTTTCTTCTAATTTTAAAAGCATTTCAAAAAGAAAAAAATAAGAAATATAATCATTCTTTGCCAGTGTTCATGTAAGTTTCATCATTTTTCACAAAGAGTATTAACAACATCAGTTGCGCTACCGTACCCATTTTGAGTAAATCAAGCCTTAAAAAGAACACTAATTAAAAATAACTAGACTTTTATGTTTGTAGGGTCAACCAACTAGTTTAGGGTTAGGGCCTTGAATTAGGTTGGAGAGGAAACTCTTCAAGGCCGTTAAACCAAAAATTGGAGTCTGAGTTAGGGAGTGTTAAAGTCCAGTGACGTGGAAGTTATCCAGGACCCCCATCTAACACAGGGGATAAACACGAGGTCACGTACGAAAAGGTATCGGAGATAACCGCTCCAAAGATGGACCAAGCGTAGTGGAGAACACATATAGAGGGCTTATCTTGGGATTCCGTTGATCGCATTTGCCATGAAGCTTCGTGGGTCTCAAATCCATTCGAGGTCCTTAGTCATCTTCCAGAACACTTACTTTCGATACCATTGATAGGTTTTGGGCTTGATACCCTGCTCATTGCGGTCTACCCGACTGTCGACTGTTCGCGAGCTGGCAACCTAATTGCCTTTATTTTAGGGACTTACACAGGTGACTGCAGGGGTATACTACGGTACCTAAGGCAGACATCAGGCCCCACTTTGCAGAGTATACCCAGAGGGTGCTTCCATATTCAAGTTGCACTTGCACCGGTAAGTTTCTCTAGTGTTGGTTGGTGTAACTGTTTTTCCAACTAGTTAGTCGTTTGCTTGATTTGCCTTTATGAGTTTTTCTAGTGTGCTCTGTGCTCCCTAGTTTTCCATAGTGAGTTAGTGAGTCATTTCTTTGGATCTATGACCTAGGGTGGTAAACCAACCACTCTATTTGTCATGAGGAGTTTTCAGTCTTCCGCTTAGAAACGTGGAGCCACCTCTTTATAGGCATTGTTTTGATAACACTGTTTCTTCAGAGTCAGTGTGTGAGACTTTTACAGATTTGAACGATCCTGCAAGGGGATAACCTGTGCATAATATATTCATGGCTAAAGTTCTCGATGATACCAACCAAGGAACCCCTTTGCGAGGGGATTCTTGTGCTTTTCCTTTCTTCAGAAATGTTGGTGTCCCTTTGATGGCCACTTTGTACATTCCTGGGTTGAATGTGGGACTACCGGTTTGGTTGAGTACCATTCCAAATGTCCCGAATACTATTGATGCTTATTAGTTAATAACCTTAAGTCATGGGCACCCTGTTGATGTTTCTTCATCAACAAATTCTTCTCCTCCTCCTTCTCCCGCCTCTAGTGAAAGTACAGTTACTAGTAACTGGAAGTCTAAATGAAATAGAAAGAGGAAGAATAGGAAGAAGAAATCACCAACCTTTGTGAGTCATGTTGGAGATAGGTCAAAAACCTCTGCAAGTCACATTGAAGACCAACACCCAACCTTTGGAAGTTATGCTGGGGGCACACACCCACCCTCTGCAAGTCATACTGGGGGAAAGAGTCCAGTCACTGCTAGTCATACTGGTAATAGGTCTGTAGCCTCTGCAAGTCGTGTTATCGACCCATCACTAACCTCTAAAAGTCATATTGGATATGTGCAACCAGCTACTGCTAGTCATGATGGAGGCATTGATTCTATTGAGAAACCTAGATGGATATGATGTAAACCTAAGTTCCCTTGTAAGTTTTGCAAGGGAAATCACCTTACTCATTTGTGCCCTGGCCTTCCAGAGGTACGAAGATTGTGGTCCCTGTCTACAAGATCTTCTAATTCTGAGTCTTCTGAGGTTTCCTCGCAATCTATTCAACCATTGGTTGAGAAAGTGGTCACGCTGATGTAGTCATTGACTGATCCCACTCCTCTTTTGGGGGGTGAGGTGTCTTTAGACCTTGTAGTCTCTCAGCCTATTCAACCATTTTTTGAGAAAGTGGTCATGCCGATGCAGTCATCGAATGATACCAGTCCTCTTTTGAGGGGTGAGGTGCCTTTAGATCATGTAGTCTCACAACCTATGCAGTCATTGGTTGAGAAAGTGGTCACATTGTCGCGATATTCAGCTGATCCCCCTCTTCTCTTGGAGAGTGTCGAGTCTACCAAAGTGGTCACGCTGATGCCATCTTCGGCTGATCCCACTCCTCTCTTGAGGAGTGAAGTGTCTACCGACTATGTTTTTAGCATTTCCAGTTCTGTACTTTCAGAACAAGGGGGAATTCCGCTCACTCCGAGCACACCCCGTCCAAGCCCTAGGATGGTTTCCTTTGGTTGGAATGATCATGTTGAGCCTCATCTTCCTTCTTATGCACCTTTTCAAGTAGGGGTTGAAGTTAATTCAACAAACATCTATCGATGTACTGTGGATGAAGGATCCTCTGCAAGTATTTTATCCTCCTTGGTTTGGAAAGTCTTGGGATCTCCCGAGCTTGTATTTGCTTCGCATGAGCTGTTGGATTTTGACAGATGTCCTAGTGAATCTTTGGGGGTTGTTCCTCAGTTGCCTATCTCGTTAGGTGGGAATATTGTCCGTGTCAATGTTATAGTGGTGCAAGGCCTGTTAGATTTCAATATGCTTCTTGGGCATGATTATGTATATGCTATGAACACTGTGGTATCTACGCTCTTCCAAGTGATGCATTTACCTCACAATGGAAGCATTGTCACTATTGACCAACTGGCATATGATAATCACCATCCTAATTCAGCATTAGTTCAGGATGCCCCTTTATATGTTCCTAGTGTTCGTGTAGACTCCACCCCGCCACGGGTTAATTATATGGCGTCTTATCCTCGGTGTTAAATTGCTTCTGAGCAAGAACTTGTGCAATCATGTTTTCCTTCTCGAGACTTGGAATCAACTATTTATCCATTGGTTTATCCAATGGGGGCATGGGAGCCCTTGCTTCCCCCTCTTGGTCCAAGTGGGCTTGAGTATCCTTTTGAGTCTGATCTCATTGTTTGTATATCCTCAAGCCCTCGTGCTCGTGACTCTTCATTGATAGACTCTGCTAGTCCTGGCCAAAACCTCCATCTTCATATGGAGTATGGTCAGTTTACTTCACCCTTTGGGATTGTCGATCCTCGTTTGCGTGATTTCTCAGTTTTTGAATTGCCTTCAGATGAGGCTATCCTTGAAGCCATGAATGCGGTTTCTATACCGTAGGAGGAATTACATCGTGGTTTATGTTTTCTTCCCTTTTGGGAGACTTTCCAAGTTGACTATTGAAGAGACTCTTGGTCCGATCTTAGCAGCGGGCTCTACCTAAACCAGTTTCACACATGAGTCGTAGCCCCCCATGGGTCTTCTTTTATTCCCTTTTTAGACCCTCTAAAAATGAAAAGATTGTCGAGCAATCTTGTTGAACTTCACACTCGCTAAACTAAAAATTGAAGTCACGTCTATCCGATGGTAGTTTACCCATTTTTCGATCTGGATGGTCAACTGTATGAACAACGATATACTCTAGGAGCCTCAGTTCCCTAGAAGAGTATTCTCAGGTATGATTTTAACCCTTTTTTGGGCTTGAGGGACTAAATTTATGAAAAAGGAACCCCCACGGAGTCCATAGTTAAGCTCTTTTCAGACTCCCTAAAATTGAAAAGATCATTGAGTGACCTTATTCTTTCACACTCGTTAAATTGGTCCAGAAGAACATTCCTGACTAAGTCCATAGTTAAGCTTTTTTCAGACTCCTTAAAAATGAAAAAATTGCCGAGTGATCTTGTCTTTATCATACTCGTTAAAATGGTTTTGAATAGATGTCTGGTCGGTGCTAGTTTACCCCTTTTTCGAGCCGACTAGACTATCTTAGAAAAAGGTACCCCAACAGAGTCTCCTTTTACATTTTTTAGACTCTCTAAATATGAAAAACCACTGAGCTTACCTTCTCTAGGATTGTTAAAATTACATCGAAGGACGTTACCATTGTGTGTCTTATTAATCACGTTTGCATACCCGCGTCTTTGGCCTAATGCCGGCTCCATGTTGTTCTCAACTGAACCATCTGAAGCATGCCTTATACACCAATCCTGTAGCACTTTGCCTCTGCGTCTTGACACCTTTGGCCCCTGGAGGATTTTTCCTGAGTGTCCTTTTCCTGCATATGTCCCTTTGCCCTGAGCATCCCTGTGTTCCATGTTCTTGGAACTAGTATGTTTGCGACACTTGATCCTCCTTTGTAATGTAGCATCTTTTATTCTTTTTCAAGCTTTCCAAAATTATTGAAAAAGACAAAAAAAAAATCAAATATACCCCAAAAAGAGGAAGGGAAAAGTATTTTCTTTTTTATTGGCAGCACAATGAGTCGCCCTTGGACAAAGCACATCCTTTCGTTTGTTCGTCAAGCCCTAGGATTTAATATGGCCTTAGGAATCTATTCTCGCTACATAGAGCTATGTCCTCCTCCATTTGGTTATTCTTCCAAACATATGGAGATTTTTCGATTCCTCCTACATCGTGAACTTATGTCAAAATATCATGATGCCTGAGTCTCATATTTTGTCGTGCTATTTTTTAGGGGAATTTATTACCAAGATTGAGTCGGCCCCCTCTGCAGATTGTCTATTACCCTCATGCTCAGTCATCTTGAAAACCCAATCAAGTCCTTGTTCTAAATCCATGAAGCCCTCAACCTGATCATCAAAATACTCTAGTCCGTTCCTGACAAGCCGTCGAAGACCTCTGGGTAGTGAAGTCGTACACTCACATTACACTCCTACCCGAGTTGTGAATATTTTGAAGCTGTTGCTTGAGCTCTGAAGGCCTCATCTCTAGCCATCAAGCCTTATTCGCTTCTTGAAGATTGATACTATACATATATATCTTTTTGATTTTGAGATGTAGATCCGTTGTGTATTGATCATGGCTACACTTTATATAGTTACATGACATGGATCTACAGTGTATTTGATTGGTAGCCATGATTTTATTTCATTTCGAGCATGGGTATGCCTGCCTCGGTGAGATAATTGTTATTTTGCAGATGGCACCCCCCGAATTCTGGTCCCTGGGCTCACTTGTTTGATACGTTGGTGAAGAGTGATAATGTATTTCGGCCACGAGATGCTCTTATGACCTAACACATTATGAGGCATCTTTTATAACCCTAAATTTCACCATACATGCTTACCTAGCATCATGCCATCTCATTTGAATTCTTTTCCAAGCCACTACTGAACAACTTCTTAAAAAACACTCTTTTTGAAGGCATATGTGCCCTGCTCCACTACTGCACACGTGTGTACGCTGGTTGACCCACTACAGTCCGCATATACCTAAAAAGAACCAAAAAATGGAAAGTTGCAGATGAAACACACAATTTTGGGTAAGTTAACTAAATTGACTAATTGTCCATAGTCGGTCACTCGACTAAATACCTAGCCCTTTCTAGCCTATAAAAGAAGGGCTAGGGGTCCCATTTGAAAGGAGGAAAATCATAGCAAAGAAACTATACCCAATTTAGTATTCCCCTTGCCCCAACCTTTTGCAACTATTGTGTGAAGAGAATCATATACAGAAGCAGTTGGAGCACAGTTGAAGAGGAGCCCAAGACTAGATTCGAGGAGCAGTGGCCGATCTCACCATTGTAAGGTTACTTTTGTGAGATTAATAAAATAAGTACTTTTCCCGTCCCGCCATATCATATTGTCAATATTTAAATTTGATTATATTTTGATAGGATCTCTAACCCATTAGTTTATAGGTTATATACATGTGGAGTTCTTTGTTTGTCTTTATGAATGCAGGTCAGCGTTGGGAGGAGAGTTGCAGTCAAGGAACGACCAAGTGCTGAAGGGATTGACATCAAACACAGAAACTAAGGTACAATAACCAGACTCTTTATCCTTGTATTTTCATATAAGTAATGGGAGTTATGCTTAGGATGTTGGTAAAAAGTAAGATACTTTAGGTCATTTCTGCATGCATGATAAAACCCTTAATGCTAGTCTGTAGGAGGGATTTCCCACCCACAACACTTTGCAACCTTCTTGGGTGGCTCATTATCTTCAACTGTATGAACATGATGTATTTTACCTCCTTTTGTTTCCCTTGGTCTCTAAATGAGGGAACAATTCATAGAAATGTGTCCCATTTTCTGACAACAAAAACATTTGATATTTGGGTTATTTCTTTGGCCCTTTTGAAAATTCTTGGGTTAGGAGGGTCCTTTCTTTCTCTTTCCTTTCCTGGTGTGTTTGGTGGCCCATGTATGTGTGGTGAAGCATGTACTCCCAGGGTGGGCATTTCAGTACTTGAATTTGTTGAGTTTAATCCACCCTAAATATGGGAAGAATTATTGTGCATTATGATATTAGTTATGTATGACATTCTAAGAGAATTTTGAGGTATGTGTGTTCCATTATAATGGTTACCATAATGTTTGGTACCATATGGGGATGGGTTCCCATATGGGTTGTTGATATGGTCCATAGACCCTATCAACCCATCCATAGAGTCTCTCACTCAAATGGGTGAGGGCGAGGGGCATATGAGATTGTAGATTTTAACCTTGTACAATATTTACTGCAAACATATTTTCAGTAAAAGAACATAAAAGATGCAATGAAAAATAAAAACATTACATAGATATTTTTCCCATGGAAACCTAACCGGGAAAACCAACATATTCTATATTCATTCAGAGTGATACATTGTTTACAATACAATATACATATATTATCCAACGACATCCAAAACCCTAACTCAATGACCTGGATTAGTCAACAACCCTAATTCCTTAACCGAAAATAGAAAACAATTGGCAAAAACCATGTGTCGAAAAACCGCCAAACAATGGACATGAAAATCGAGGCAACATGATGAAAAACGAGGAAAAAATGTGACATGTTTCCCAAGGAAAATAATATAACACATACCCAACATAGATGACTGCATACAAGTACCTAGAGTGAACATAAATCAAGTCAAAGTGTTGGGATTTGAGAATGGCCTCATATTTTATTCAAGGCATGGTGGTGGCCATGTCTTTAGTAATAATAGGTAAAAGAGACGTCAATAAACAATATGGGAGGATTTTATCATTGATTTTAATTTTACATAGTCTATGTCATTGACACCACTCATGGATATGAATTGTGATATGCGTGGAAGCAGTTTGTGTAAAGTTTGTAAGAATTTCCAAGTTGGTGTCATGATGAATCAATAATTGGAAAAAACCCATTAATTATTTGCTAAAGATGAAAAATTAGCTTGTGATCCTATCACTTCATTAAGATACCATTTGGCTTGATTAAATTCCTTGGAATAGTCCGATCCAGATAGAATCATATATGATACTATTGGATGAGCACCACAAATGGAAAGTCATGATATGGTTGGAAGGTTATTCTCCCTATTTTCCCTCAAATTTTGGGATATCTAATGAAATTTTGGTTGGCATGGGTGGCCAAACTGATTCATGTAAAATGGGGTCATTGGTTATCTTTGTTAAATCTGGGAGATTAATACTATCCATATATGGAATTTTGGTGGTAATTTGCAGGAGTGGTGGTGGTGGTGGGGGAAACGAAGGTGGTGGTGGAACACCTATCATTAAGCCAAATTGATGGGAGCCTAATCTTGATGAGGATGAGCTTCCAATAAGGGATATGGGGGGGATAAGCACAACAAGGATGATTTGAGAAGAGATAAACCTAGTAATTATGCACCCAAGGGTGAGTGTGGTGGGGATGGTCTAGTTGATGAAAAAGAAGGACATGAAATGCCTCCCAATTGTTGGTTGTGGAGCTTGATTATCTTCTTGTTTCATAGGTCTTTGTTTTCAACTATGTTTATACCCCATGAAGACTATACACCCCTCCATGTGGGGGGGTTGCAGAGCCCCCCCCCATTGGGTCTGGGGGAAAGCGAGGGTTTGGGGGTGAAACCCCCGAAGGAAAAATTTCCTTGTAAATGTATATTGTAATTTCATAGTAAATCTGGATTGTTCATTATAAGGTCACATATATGATGGTAGAATTTATGTTAGGGTTTTTTTCCCTTGAACGAAACCCTGTTTTATGAGGGAAATGTATTGTAGCTATGCATCATTGAAAATATTTTATTATGAGAGAGGATACTGTGAGAGAAAGAAGAGGAAGTTACAATGGGTGTGTTGTAGGTTGTATCCCTTCATTTGATGGATAATAAAAAGGAAGGACCTGGCAATTTCTCTGGTGGACGTAGCCCACACTGGGTGAACCACGCATATATGTGTCTCTATTTTATTGTGTATCTTCTGTGTTTTATTTCCACATTTTTTTTTTAATTTTATTGCTCCGCGATCCTGTTTTTCTAAAAACTGGTATCCGAGTGAAAAGAGGGTTCTTGGTTTGAGTGGGACTAATGGCGGAAGATGGAAATTTAGTGTCGATAAATTTAATGGAAAAAATGCCAGTTATGGAAGATGA
>ML806094.1:512730-541519 GCA_009831015.1 Picea engelmannii
GGATTCACAATGTTGTGAATTAATGTTGAATCTGATCACCCTTTCAATTTGTAGAGTCCCCCCTCTTGAACTCCAATCACCATAGCATAATAAAAAGTATTCCCTCTAGGCCACATAAGAACTTGTCCATAAAAAAATGCAACTCTGTAACCCTTCTCATCCAATGCTGGAATCGAGAGAAGGTTCTTCTTCAATCCAAGAACATAGAGAACTTCCTTCATCTTCATTGGCTTTCTTGAGTCTAACTCATAGGATGATTCTCCTAATCCTTTGATCTAATACTGATATTCATCTCCCAATTTCACCTTGTGTAGTGAATCCTTATGAGTAAGGTTAGACAAGGAGTCTTTATAACCTATCATGTGCTTGGAAGTACCATAGTCCACTAGCCAAATGTCACTTCCATGAGTGACAATTCCTGTAAGGGATGAGATACGAACATACTTCTCATCACTTGATTCATATTCCTTTGTGTTATAACCCTAAATTGCACCAGGCATGCTTACCTGGCATTAGGCCATCTCATTTGACTTCTTTTCCAAGCCACTACTGAACAACTTCTTAAAAAACACTCTTTTTGAAGGAATAAGTGCCCTGCTCCACTATTGGACACGTGTGTACGCTGGCTGACCCACTACAACCCGCGTATACCTAAAAAGCATGAAAAAATGGAAAGTTGCAGGTGAAACACACAGTGTTGGGTAAGTTAACTAAATCGACTGACCGTCCATAGTCGGTCACTCAACCAAATACCTAGCCCTTTCTAGCCTATAAAAGAAGGGGTGGGGGTCCCATTTGAAAGGAGGAAAATCATAGCAAAGAAACTATACCTGATTTAGTATTCCCCTTGCCCCAACATTTTGCAACTATTGTGTTAAGAGAAGCATATATAGAAGCAGTTGGAGCACAGTTGAAGAGGAGCCCAGGACCAGATTCGAGGAGTAGTGGCCAATCTCACCATTGTAAGGTTACTTTTGTGAGATTAATAAAAGAAGTACTTTTCCCGTCCCGCCATATGAGATTGTCAATATTTAAATTTGATTATATTTTGATAGGATATCTAACCCATTAGTTTATAGGTTATATACATGTGGAGTTCTTTGTTTGTCTTTATGAATGCAGGTCAGCGTTGGGAGGAGAGTTGCAATCAAGGAACGACCAAGCGCTGAAGGGATTGACATCAAACACATAAACTAAGGTACAATAACCAGATCTCTTTAGCCTTGTATTTGCATATAAGTAATGGGAGTTATGATTAGGATGTTTGTAAAAAGTAGGAGAATTTAGGTAATTTATGCATGCATGATAAAACCCTTAATGCTAGTCTGTAGGAGGGATTTCCCACCCACAACAGAATTGGCGACTCCACTGGGGAGTCTCTAGGGTTCTTTGGGGAGGCCTTGTTGGGTATTTTAAAATTGGTTTTATTGCTTTTGTTTTTTATCTGCAAGAGTTTGAGTGTTCAGGGATTCTGGTTCTCAATACCGGTTCTCCCTGCCTTGCTTACCAGACTGTTTCTTTTTTTGTTTTTGAAAAACTCAGAGTCATATGCACCCTGTAGAAGTGAAATCTGCGTGTGCACGCGCCCTATCTTTAGTCAACCTGCGTATGTACGCATGCTGTTGAAGTGTTAGCTATGTGTCTGAAAATCCAGAAAATCCTTCTCAGGAAGAGGCAGTCATCCTCTCCCTTGTTAGAAGTGATCCTTCTCAGGGGTCTTTTGGATCCTTTCCCGGTCTCTGTGTGCAGTCGGTAGTTAGGTAAGACCTCAGGTTAGCTTTGTTTTGCTAAAGTTTCCTTGCATTTTTTTCTGTTAAGAGTAAGTTTCTGTACCTTTAAGGGGTTTTGGTCTTCAATACCAGTACTCCCTACCTGAGCTTAGCTGCTTGTCTTGCTTATTTTGAGGAGAAACAGGGGCACACACGTCCCGTAGTAGTCCTAAACACATGCATACGTGCCCTATCTTTGGGCAGCCCGCATGTATACGCTGGCTGTTGAAGTGACAGTCGCGTGTCTGTCTGGAAAATTTTGAGGAGGCAACTATCCTCTTCCCTGTCAAGTTTTTAGTTCCCAGGATTTTCTTGTTTCTTTCTGGTCTCTTTCATAAGCAGTTTTAGCCTAGGTTGTATTCCAACATAGCTTGCTTTTTTTAAAAGATTTTTTGTGTTTCTTTTAGAATCTTTTGTTACCTTTGCTTTGATTGGAAGAAAATATAACTTTTTTTTTTATCTTCTTAGGTCTCTTTCTTTCTTGGCATCTACTTTGCATTGTTATTTGAAAAAGACAAAGAAATTAGCATAGTGTTGTGTTTTCTTCTAATTTTAAAAGCATTTCAAAAAGAAAAAAATAAGAAATATAATCATTCTTTGCCAGTGTTCATGTAAGTTTCATCATTTTTCACAAAGAGTATTAACAACATCAGTTGCGCTACCGTACCCATTTTGAGTAAATCAAGCCTTAAAAAGAACACTAATTAAAAATAACTAGACTTTTATGTTTGTAGGGTCAACCAACTAGTTTAGGGTTAGGGCCTTGAATTAGGTTGGAGAGGAAACTCTTCAAGGCCGTTAAACCAAAAATTGGAGTCTGAGTTAGGGAGTGTTAAAGTCCAGTGACGTGGAAGTTATCCAGGACCCCCATCTAACACAGGGGATAAACACGAGGTCACGTACGAAAAGGTATCGGAGATAACCGCTCCAAAGATGGACCAAGCGTAGTGGAGAACACATATAGAGGGCTTATCTTGGGATTCCGTTGATCGCATTTGCCATGAAGCTTCGTGGGTCTCAAATCCATTCGAGGTCCTTAGTCATCTTCCAGAACACTTACTTTCGATACCATTGATAGGTTTTGGGCTTGATACCCTGCTCATTGCGGTCTACCCGACTGTCGACTGTTCGCGAGCTGGCAACCTAATTGCCTTTATTTTAGGGACTTACACAGGTGACTGCAGGGGTATACTACGGTACCTAAGGCAGACATCAGGCCCCACTTTGCAGAGTATACCCAGAGGGTGCTTCCATATTCAAGTTGCACTTGCACCGGTAAGTTTCTCTAGTGTTGGTTGGTGTAACTGTTTTTCCAACTAGTTAGTCGTTTGCTTGATTTGCCTTTATGAGTTTTTCTAGTGTGCTCTGTGCTCCCTAGTTTTCCATAGTGAGTTAGTGAGTCATTTCTTTGGATCTATGACCTAGGGTGGTAAACCAACCACTCTATTTGTCATGAGGAGTTTTCAGTCTTCCGCTTAGAAACGTGGAGCCACCTCTTTATAGGCATTGTTTTGATAACACTGTTTCTTCAGAGTCAGTGTGTGAGACTTTTACAGATTTGAACGATCCTGCAAGGGGATAACCTGTGCATAATATATTCATGGCTAAAGTTCTCGATGATACCAACCAAGGAACCCCTTTGCGAGGGGATTCTTGTGCTTTTCCTTTCTTCAGAAATGTTGGTGTCCCTTTGATGGCCACTTTGTACATTCCTGGGTTGAATGTGGGACTACCGGTTTGGTTGAGTACCATTCCAAATGTCCCGAATACTATTGATGCTTATTAGTTAATAACCTTAAGTCATGGGCACCCTGTTGATGTTTCTTCATCAACAAATTCTTCTCCTCCTCCTTCTCCCGCCTCTAGTGAAAGTACAGTTACTAGTAACTGGAAGTCTAAATGAAATAGAAAGAGGAAGAATAGGAAGAAGAAATCACCAACCTTTGTGAGTCATGTTGGAGATAGGTCAAAAACCTCTGCAAGTCACATTGAAGACCAACACCCAACCTTTGGAAGTTATGCTGGGGGCACACACCCACCCTCTGCAAGTCATACTGGGGGAAAGAGTCCAGTCACTGCTAGTCATACTGGTAATAGGTCTGTAGCCTCTGCAAGTCGTGTTATCGACCCATCACTAACCTCTAAAAGTCATATTGGATATGTGCAACCAGCTACTGCTAGTCATGATGGAGGCATTGATTCTATTGAGAAACCTAGATGGATATGATGTAAACCTAAGTTCCCTTGTAAGTTTTGCAAGGGAAATCACCTTACTCATTTGTGCCCTGGCCTTCCAGAGGTACGAAGATTGTGGTCCCTGTCTACAAGATCTTCTAATTCTGAGTCTTCTGAGGTTTCCTCGCAATCTATTCAACCATTGGTTGAGAAAGTGGTCACGCTGATGTAGTCATTGACTGATCCCACTCCTCTTTTGGGGGGTGAGGTGTCTTTAGACCTTGTAGTCTCTCAGCCTATTCAACCATTTTTTGAGAAAGTGGTCATGCCGATGCAGTCATCGAATGATACCAGTCCTCTTTTGAGGGGTGAGGTGCCTTTAGATCATGTAGTCTCACAACCTATGCAGTCATTGGTTGAGAAAGTGGTCACATTGTCGCGATATTCAGCTGATCCCCCTCTTCTCTTGGAGAGTGTCGAGTCTACCAAAGTGGTCACGCTGATGCCATCTTCGGCTGATCCCACTCCTCTCTTGAGGAGTGAAGTGTCTACCGACTATGTTTTTAGCATTTCCAGTTCTGTACTTTCAGAACAAGGGGGAATTCCGCTCACTCCGAGCACACCCCGTCCAAGCCCTAGGATGGTTTCCTTTGGTTGGAATGATCATGTTGAGCCTCATCTTCCTTCTTATGCACCTTTTCAAGTAGGGGTTGAAGTTAATTCAACAAACATCTATCGATGTACTGTGGATGAAGGATCCTCTGCAAGTATTTTATCCTCCTTGGTTTGGAAAGTCTTGGGATCTCCCGAGCTTGTATTTGCTTCGCATGAGCTGTTGGATTTTGACAGATGTCCTAGTGAATCTTTGGGGGTTGTTCCTCAGTTGCCTATCTCGTTAGGTGGGAATATTGTCCGTGTCAATGTTATAGTGGTGCAAGGCCTGTTAGATTTCAATATGCTTCTTGGGCATGATTATGTATATGCTATGAACACTGTGGTATCTACGCTCTTCCAAGTGATGCATTTACCTCACAATGGAAGCATTGTCACTATTGACCAACTGGCATATGATAATCACCATCCTAATTCAGCATTAGTTCAGGATGCCCCTTTATATGTTCCTAGTGTTCGTGTAGACTCCACCCCGCCACGGGTTAATTATATGGCGTCTTATCCTCGGTGTTAAATTGCTTCTGAGCAAGAACTTGTGCAATCATGTTTTCCTTCTCGAGACTTGGAATCAACTATTTATCCATTGGTTTATCCAATGGGGGCATGGGAGCCCTTGCTTCCCCCTCTTGGTCCAAGTGGGCTTGAGTATCCTTTTGAGTCTGATCTCATTGTTTGTATATCCTCAAGCCCTCGTGCTCGTGACTCTTCATTGATAGACTCTGCTAGTCCTGGCCAAAACCTCCATCTTCATATGGAGTATGGTCAGTTTACTTCACCCTTTGGGATTGTCGATCCTCGTTTGCGTGATTTCTCAGTTTTTGAATTGCCTTCAGATGAGGCTATCCTTGAAGCCATGAATGCGGTTTCTATACCGTAGGAGGAATTACATCGTGGTTTATGTTTTCTTCCCTTTTGGGAGACTTTCCAAGTTGACTATTGAAGAGACTCTTGGTCCGATCTTAGCAGCGGGCTCTACCTAAACCAGTTTCACACATGAGTCGTAGCCCCCCATGGGTCTTCTTTTATTCCCTTTTTAGACCCTCTAAAAATGAAAAGATTGTCGAGCAATCTTGTTGAACTTCACACTCGCTAAACTAAAAATTGAAGTCACGTCTATCCGATGGTAGTTTACCCATTTTTCGATCTGGATGGTCAACTGTATGAACAACGATATACTCTAGGAGCCTCAGTTCCCTAGAAGAGTATTCTCAGGTATGATTTTAACCCTTTTTTGGGCTTGAGGGACTAAATTTATGAAAAAGGAACCCCCACGGAGTCCATAGTTAAGCTCTTTTCAGACTCCCTAAAATTGAAAAGATCATTGAGTGACCTTATTCTTTCACACTCGTTAAATTGGTCCAGAAGAACATTCCTGACTAAGTCCATAGTTAAGCTTTTTTCAGACTCCTTAAAAATGAAAAAATTGCCGAGTGATCTTGTCTTTATCATACTCGTTAAAATGGTTTTGAATAGATGTCTGGTCGGTGCTAGTTTACCCCTTTTTCGAGCCGACTAGACTATCTTAGAAAAAGGTACCCCAACAGAGTCTCCTTTTACATTTTTTAGACTCTCTAAATATGAAAAACCACTGAGCTTACCTTCTCTAGGATTGTTAAAATTACATCGAAGGACGTTACCATTGTGTGTCTTATTAATCACGTTTGCATACCCGCGTCTTTGGCCTAATGCCGGCTCCATGTTGTTCTCAACTGAACCATCTGAAGCATGCCTTATACACCAATCCTGTAGCACTTTGCCTCTGCGTCTTGACACCTTTGGCCCCTGGAGGATTTTTCCTGAGTGTCCTTTTCCTGCATATGTCCCTTTGCCCTGAGCATCCCTGTGTTCCATGTTCTTGGAACTAGTATGTTTGCGACACTTGATCCTCCTTTGTAATGTAGCATCTTTTATTCTTTTTCAAGCTTTCCAAAATTATTGAAAAAGACAAAAAAAAAATCAAATATACCCCAAAAAGAGGAAGGGAAAAGTATTTTCTTTTTTATTGGCAGCACAATGAGTCGCCCTTGGACAAAGCACATCCTTTCGTTTGTTCGTCAAGCCCTAGGATTTAATATGGCCTTAGGAATCTATTCTCGCTACATAGAGCTATGTCCTCCTCCATTTGGTTATTCTTCCAAACATATGGAGATTTTTCGATTCCTCCTACATCGTGAACTTATGTCAAAATATCATGATGCCTGAGTCTCATATTTTGTCGTGCTATTTTTTAGGGGAATTTATTACCAAGATTGAGTCGGCCCCCTCTGCAGATTGTCTATTACCCTCATGCTCAGTCATCTTGAAAACCCAATCAAGTCCTTGTTCTAAATCCATGAAGCCCTCAACCTGATCATCAAAATACTCTAGTCCGTTCCTGACAAGCCGTCGAAGACCTCTGGGTAGTGAAGTCGTACACTCACATTACACTCCTACCCGAGTTGTGAATATTTTGAAGCTGTTGCTTGAGCTCTGAAGGCCTCATCTCTAGCCATCAAGCCTTATTCGCTTCTTGAAGATTGATACTATACATATATATCTTTTTGATTTTGAGATGTAGATCCGTTGTGTATTGATCATGGCTACACTTTATATAGTTACATGACATGGATCTACAGTGTATTTGATTGGTAGCCATGATTTTATTTCATTTCGAGCATGGGTATGCCTGCCTCGGTGAGATAATTGTTATTTTGCAGATGGCACCCCCCGAATTCTGGTCCCTGGGCTCACTTGTTTGATACGTTGGTGAAGAGTGATAATGTATTTCGGCCACGAGATGCTCTTATGACCTAACACATTATGAGGCATCTTTTATAACCCTAAATTTCACCATACATGCTTACCTAGCATCATGCCATCTCATTTGAATTCTTTTCCAAGCCACTACTGAACAACTTCTTAAAAAACACTCTTTTTGAAGGCATATGTGCCCTGCTCCACTACTGCACACGTGTGTACGCTGGTTGACCCACTACAGTCCGCATATACCTAAAAAGAACCAAAAAATGGAAAGTTGCAGATGAAACACACAATTTTGGGTAAGTTAACTAAATTGACTAATTGTCCATAGTCGGTCACTCGACTAAATACCTAGCCCTTTCTAGCCTATAAAAGAAGGGCTAGGGGTCCCATTTGAAAGGAGGAAAATCATAGCAAAGAAACTATACCCAATTTAGTATTCCCCTTGCCCCAACCTTTTGCAACTATTGTGTGAAGAGAATCATATACAGAAGCAGTTGGAGCACAGTTGAAGAGGAGCCCAAGACTAGATTCGAGGAGCAGTGGCCGATCTCACCATTGTAAGGTTACTTTTGTGAGATTAATAAAATAAGTACTTTTCCCGTCCCGCCATATCATATTGTCAATATTTAAATTTGATTATATTTTGATAGGATCTCTAACCCATTAGTTTATAGGTTATATACATGTGGAGTTCTTTGTTTGTCTTTATGAATGCAGGTCAGCGTTGGGAGGAGAGTTGCAGTCAAGGAACGACCAAGTGCTGAAGGGATTGACATCAAACACAGAAACTAAGGTACAATAACCAGACTCTTTATCCTTGTATTTTCATATAAGTAATGGGAGTTATGCTTAGGATGTTGGTAAAAAGTAAGATACTTTAGGTCATTTCTGCATGCATGATAAAACC
Source organism: Picea engelmannii (assembly GCA_009831015.1). Lineage (NCBI taxonomy): Eukaryota > Viridiplantae > Streptophyta > Pinopsida > Pinales > Pinaceae > Picea > Picea engelmannii. The sequence goes on from ML806094.1 coordinate 520,996, forward strand.
CTTAATGCTAGTCTGTAGGAGGGATTTCCCACCCACAACACTTTGCAACCTTCTTGGGTGGCTCATTATCTTCAACTGTATGAACATGATGTATTTTACCTCCTTTTGTTTCCCTTGGTCTCTAAATGAGGGAACAATTCATAGAAATGTGTCCCATTTTCTGACAACAAAAACATTTGATATTTGGGTTATTTCTTTGGCCCTTTTGAAAATTCTTGGGTTAGGAGGGTCCTTTCTTTCTCTTTCCTTTCCTGGTGTGTTTGGTGGCCCATGTATGTGTGGTGAAGCATGTACTCCCAGGGTGGGCATTTCAGTACTTGAATTTGTTGAGTTTAATCCACCCTAAATATGGGAAGAATTATTGTGCATTATGATATTAGTTATGTATGACATTCTAAGAGAATTTTGAGGTATGTGTGTTCCATTATAATGGTTACCATAATGTTTGGTACCATATGGGGATGGGTTCCCATATGGGTTGTTGATATGGTCCATAGACCCTATCAACCCATCCATAGAGTCTCTCACTCAAATGGGTGAGGGCGAGGGGCATATGAGATTGTAGATTTTAACCTTGTACAATATTTACTGCAAACATATTTTCAGTAAAAGAACATAAAAGATGCAATGAAAAATAAAAACATTACATAGATATTTTTCCCATGGAAACCTAACCGGGAAAACCAACATATTCTATATTCATTCAGAGTGATACATTGTTTACAATACAATATACATATATTATCCAACGACATCCAAAACCCTAACTCAATGACCTGGATTAGTCAACAACCCTAATTCCTTAACCGAAAATAGAAAACAATTGGCAAAAACCATGTGTCGAAAAACCGCCAAACAATGGACATGAAAATCGAGGCAACATGATGAAAAACGAGGAAAAAATGTGACATGTTTCCCAAGGAAAATAATATAACACATACCCAACATAGATGACTGCATACAAGTACCTAGAGTGAACATAAATCAAGTCAAAGTGTTGGGATTTGAGAATGGCCTCATATTTTATTCAAGGCATGGTGGTGGCCATGTCTTTAGTAATAATAGGTAAAAGAGACGTCAATAAACAATATGGGAGGATTTTATCATTGATTTTAATTTTACATAGTCTATGTCATTGACACCACTCATGGATATGAATTGTGATATGCGTGGAAGCAGTTTGTGTAAAGTTTGTAAGAATTTCCAAGTTGGTGTCATGATGAATCAATAATTGGAAAAAACCCATTAATTATTTGCTAAAGATGAAAAATTAGCTTGTGATCCTATCACTTCATTAAGATACCATTTGGCTTGATTAAATTCCTTGGAATAGTCCGATCCAGATAGAATCATATATGATACTATTGGATGAGCACCACAAATGGAAAGTCATGATATGGTTGGAAGGTTATTCTCCCTATTTTCCCTCAAATTTTGGGATATCTAATGAAATTTTGGTTGGCATGGGTGGCCAAACTGATTCATGTAAAATGGGGTCATTGGTTATCTTTGTTAAATCTGGGAGATTAATACTATCCATATATGGAATTTTGGTGGTAATTTGCAGGAGTGGTGGTGGTGGTGGGGGAAACGAAGGTGGTGGTGGAACACCTATCATTAAGCCAAATTGATGGGAGCCTAATCTTGATGAGGATGAGCTTCCAATAAGGGATATGGGGGGGATAAGCACAACAAGGATGATTTGAGAAGAGATAAACCTAGTAATTATGCACCCAAGGGTGAGTGTGGTGGGGATGGTCTAGTTGATGAAAAAGAAGGACATGAAATGCCTCCCAATTGTTGGTTGTGGAGCTTGATTATCTTCTTGTTTCATAGGTCTTTGTTTTCAACTATGTTTATACCCCATGAAGACTATACACCCCTCCATGTGGGGGGGTTGCAGAGCCCCCCCCCATTGGGTCTGGGGGAAAGCGAGGGTTTGGGGGTGAAACCCCCGAAGGAAAAATTTCCTTGTAAATGTATATTGTAATTTCATAGTAAATCTGGATTGTTCATTATAAGGTCACATATATGATGGTAGAATTTATGTTAGGGTTTTTTTCCCTTGAACGAAACCCTGTTTTATGAGGGAAATGTATTGTAGCTATGCATCATTGAAAATATTTTATTATGAGAGAGGATACTGTGAGAGAAAGAAGAGGAAGTTACAATGGGTGTGTTGTAGGTTGTATCCCTTCATTTGATGGATAATAAAAAGGAAGGACCTGGCAATTTCTCTGGTGGACGTAGCCCACACTGGGTGAACCACGCATATATGTGTCTCTATTTTATTGTGTATCTTCTGTGTTTTATTTCCACATTTTTTTTTTAATTTTATTGCTCCGCGATCCTGTTTTTCTAAAAACTGGTATCCGAGTGAAAAGAGGGTTCTTGGTTTGAGTGGGACTAATGGCGGAAGATGGAAATTTAGTGTCGATAAATTTAATGGAAAAAATGCCAGTTATGGAAGATGAATATGGAAGATTATTTATATCAGAAGTATTTATTCCTACCATAGGGTGGAATAACAAAGAAGCCGACGACCATGAAGGACGAAGAATGGGAGGTTCTTGACAGAAAGGCACTAGGAACGATACGGTTGAGCCTGACAACGTCAATGGCTTTCCATATTTCGAAAGAAAAGATAAAAAAGGAATTGATGGACGCATTGGATGAAATGTATGAAAAACCCTTGATGTCCAATAAGGTATTTCTAATGAAGAGATAATTTAATATGAAGATTTCAGAAGGTGGGTCTGTTGCAAATCATTTAAATGAATTTAATACGGCTATTAATCAACTAAGTTCTGTAAAAGTAAACTTTGATGATGAGGTCATGGATATTCTAATCTTGTGCTCATTGCTAGAAAGTTGGAATGGCTTGGTCATGGATGTAAGTAAATTTGTCTCTAGTTCAAACAATTTAAAATTTGATGATGTTTTTGGTGTTATCCTTAGCGAGAAAATGCGATGGAAAAGCACAAGTGAGACATCAGGTAATGCATTAAACACACAGAATAGGGGAAGACAAAAGGATAGAGGAAAGGGATCAATGAACAACACATATTCTAAGAAGGGCAGATCCAAATCTAGACTAGGAAAGATAGAGTGTTGGAATTGTGGGAAAAAGGGACATCCGAAGAAAGACTGCAGAGCTCCAAAGAAATAATGAGATGGATAGCAGGAGAAAAATCAAGAAGCAAATGTAATAGGTGATGTGTTACAAGATGCTTTGATTCTTTATGTAGATAATATTTCTGAGTCTTGGGTGGTAGATTCAGGGGCTTCATTTCATGCCACACCCCATAGGAAACGTTTTCTAGATTATGTTCAAGGTGATTTTTGACAGTTTCATTTGGGTGATGATGCACCATGCAAAATTGTTGGAATGGGAAAGGTAAAAATAAAGCAATGGAATGGAAACCAATGGTTGTTGAAAGAGATAAGGCATGTTCCATATCTAAGGAAAAATATAATTTTCATAGGGAAGTTGGAAAGTGAAGGTTGTATATCCGTATTTATAGATAATTTGTGGAAGGTCACCAAAGGATCACTGGTGATAGAAAAAGGAGAGAAGGTAGGTACATTATATTTATGTATTGGTAATACTGACTCTTCTATCTCTTTCGCTTCTACAGGAGTGGATACAATATTGTGGAATCATAGTCTTGCACACATGAGTGAGAAGGGAATGCAGATACTTCACAAAATAAATTTGTTTCTAGATCTTAAACAAACTGATTTGGATTTATGTGAGCATTGTGTTTATGGAGACCATAAGAGAGTCAGATTTATGAGAGTCGGAAAACAAAATAAGAGTGAAAGGTTAGAGCTTGTGCATACATATGTATGGGGACTAGCTCAGGGATCATCTCTTGGCAGCTCTCATTATCATGTTACTTTTATTGATGATGCAGATAGAAAAACTTGGTTTTATTGCATTCGACAAAAACATGATGTTTTTGATACTTTTAAGAAATGGAAAGATTTGGTTGAGAATGAGATAGGAAAAAGGTTGAAGTGTCTCAAATCAGACAGTGGAGGTGAATATTTCAGCAAGGAGTTTGATGATTACTGTTCATACCATGGGATTCGTAGAGAGAAGACAGTTCTAGGAACACCACAAGAAAATGTTGTGTCACAAAGGATGAACAAGACAATCATGGAGCTTGCAAGGAGTATGAGATTTCATGTTGGTTTTCCCTTATAGTTCTGGAAAAATGTTGTAGATATTGTTGTTTACTTAATAAACAGAGGACCTTCAAGCTCTTTGGATGGTGTAATTCCAGAGGAGGCATGGACAGGTAAAAAGGTAAACTATTCTTTTTTTAAGACTTCGGTTGTGAAGCATTTGTCCATATTGATAAAGAAAATAGAACAAAGCTTGAGGAAAAATCCAAGAAGTGTACCTTTATTGGATACAATATTAATGATTTTGGTTATCGCTTATGGGATTATGAAAATCACAAAATCATTAGGATTAGAGATGTCATATTCAATGAGAAGTTCATGTACAAAGATCAGTTGCAGGGAAAGGAATAGGAAAAAGAAAAACCAAAATACACAGTGCTTGATGTTGAAATATAACAAGGGATGTCCTCATTCATGTTTTTGTGTTTTGTCATGGGGAGGACATAAAGTCATAATTCCTAGACATGTTTTTATTTGTAAAGTGACTTTTTAAATAAAGTGCTTTTATAAAGTGAATGTACTTTATAACTTAAAGTGTTTTTAAGTTGTGGGACCCAAAAAGTATTTAATGAGCATTTATTACTTATTTTGTAATTAATGAGGAGCATTAAATATGAGCCCTCAGATTAGACTTATGATAACCATTAGATTGAGTTGGTTATGTAAGTTAGGGTTTCTTGGGAAAAGAGAAAAGTACATATACATGCTTAGGGATGTGAGAAAGACACACCGGAGAAGACGAGAAGAGAAGTTGAGAGATTGCTTGAGAGAGGAAAGTGAACATCAAGATGGACACGATTCCCAAGAGAGATAAGGCACAAATCCCAAGGAGGCATTTTTTGTTTTGATTTGCAGCAGTGTTATTTGCTGGGATAGGCCGTACTGTACGGATCTGTATAGGTCGTACAACATCATTCTTGAGGCACGAAAACCGAGGCAAGCTTGGGCATGGTTTTCAAGGCATCCTTGAAGAATTTTTTGAAGGAGGATAGTCGTACAGAAGAGAAGGTACACCAACCTATTGTGGCACAAATTTCAAGGTGCCAAATTTCAGCAAATCCATACAGTTGTACGGACTGTGGCACGGTTTTCAAGACAAATTTGTGTGGGACAGTTTTGTGCTGTAAGAGGTATTTCTCTTGGCTGAAAAAGTGTTATTGATGCTGTTCTGAACTTTCCTGAAGAAAAATAATAATATCTCTCTTTCTCATTGGGTTTCCCCACATTGGGGTTTTCCCTGGCAGTTGCCTAAATTTCCGTGAGTTATGGGTTGCTGTCCATTGTGCATTTCCGCTGCATATTTTGCTTAACAATGTGTATTTCTGCTTATAGAAATTTCTGAATGTGGGTATGCATTTCTGAAATTTAAGAAAGTTATCTCTAGGTTGCTAAGTGTTTGACGAAATGTGTGAATGAAATATTTCTGATTTTGTCATTAAAAAATCAACATGGTATTAGAGCTTTGTCTCTGGCAGTGGGCAGTGTGATATTTGTGTAAAAGGGTGTGATTGTTTTCCTTGAGTTGTGACAGGGAATATGGATGCAAGCATTAGATATGAGGATCGATTGGATGGCATTTCCAACTACTTGCAGTGGAAGGTTCGTTTGTCAGCTGTTCTCAAGGAGAACAAGATCTATAGCTATGTCAGCTCTATTGTAGTAGCTCCCGCAGCAGATCCTGTTGCTTTGGACTTGCATGAGGTCAAGGAAGCCAAAGCTCAAAGGATTATTTTGGATGGGGTGAAGGATCACCTTATCCCACACTTGGCTGAGAAAAAGATTGCCAAGGAAATGTGGGAAGCACTTAAGAACTTGTTCGAGGCAAAGAACGAGAACTGAAAGATGGACTTGAAGGCTAAGTTGCATGATACCAAGATGGGTAAGGAGGAGAGTGTCTCTTCTTATCTTACTCAGGTGGCTCAAGTTAAAGATGAGCTAGCAGCTGTTGGAGAGGTCACATCGGATTCTGAGTTGGTGAGGATAGCCTTAAATGGATTCACCAAATATTGGGAAGTCTTCGTGAAGTGCGTGGTGGGTCATGAGAATCTACCAGATTGGAGAAGACTGTGGGATGATTTCACTCAGGAGGAGATCTGGGAAAGATATTAGAGCAATGATCAGAAGACAGATAGAGTTGATGAGAATGTTTCTCTTGTGGCAAAAAGAAAGAAGAAAGGAAGTTCCGGAAGGGACTTGAGTAAAGTCAGATGCTTTTGTTGTAACAAGTTGGGGCACCTTGCCTCTCAATGTCCTGAGAGGAAGAAGAAGAAGAATAAGGAGTCAGAGGAGCCTGAGACAGCTGCTATAGCAGCCATAGAGGACTTTGCTTCAAAGTTTGATAGGAAATTTTCTTTGGTTACCCTAGCTTCCAGTGTCGACAATGGAGGATTTGGAGGTGATGTCAGATGGGTTGTGGATAGTGGAGCCTCTAACCACATGAAGGGAATCTGGCGAGTATTCCCAGACTTCACAGAGATTGGTCCTGGTCGACAGGTGGTAAATGAAGGTGGTATGGCGAGATCTGTACGTGGAGTTGGGAATGTTAGATTCCAACTCGAGTTTGGGTACTCTTGGATATTGATGGAGTTCTCTTTGTTCCAGGGCTGAGTGTTAACTTGCTCTCAGTCTCAGCCTTGCAGGATGTAGGATATTGTGTATTATTCAAGAGGAACCATGTATTTATCTACAGAGAGGGAGTGGATCTGGTAGAGCTGCAGTTGATCGGTAATCGGGTGGATAGGTTGTATATGTTGAGAGGACAGCCTATGATGTGTGATTCAGCGTCGGATGAGGAGCATGAGGAGGCTTTTGAGACTGCGGTCGCACCAAGGTATCAGTCTTGCATTCTGAGAGAAGAGAGCGAGTCTCTTTTGAGCACTGGTAGAAGGCTCATCCAGGTTGATCGAACCGATGCTTAAGATGAAGTGAGCTCAGGGTTCTGGGAGGTTGCCAAGAGAAGATCTTCTAGTTCGAGTTCTGTGCAGGTGTTGCAGATGGCTTCAGGTTCAGAGGGAGCTCCTACAGAGCATAGTGTGATGGAACCAGATGATGGATATGGAAATGAGTACATTCCTTGTTAAGAGGGAGTGTTGAAATATAACAAGGGATGTCCTCATTCATGTTTTTGTGTTTTGTCATGGGGAGGACATAAAGTCATAATTCCTAGACATGTTTTATTTGTAAAGTGACTTTTTAAATAAAGTGCTTTTATAAAGTGAATGTACTTTATAACTTAAAGTGTTTTTAAGTTGTGGGACCCAAAAAGTATTTAATGAGCATTTATTACTTATTTTGTAATTAATGAGGAGCATTAAATATGAGCCCTCAGATTAGATTTATGATAGCTATTAGATTGAGTTGGTTATGTAAGTTAGGGTTTCTTGGGAAAAGAGAAAAGTACATATACATGCTTAGGGATGTGAGAAAGACACACCGAAGAAGACGAGAAGAGAAGTTGAGAGATTTCTTAAGAGAGGAAAGTGAACATCAAGAAGGGCACGATTCCCAAGAGAGCTAGGGCACAAATCCCAAGGAGGCATTTTCTGTTTTGATTTGCAGTAGTGTTATTTGCTGGGAGAGGTCGTACTGTATGGATCCATACAGGACATACAAAATCATTCTTGAGGCACAAAAACCGAGGCAAGCTTGGGTACGGTTTTTGAGGCATCCTTGAAGAATTTTCTGAAGGAGGACAACCGTACATAAGAGAAGGTACAACAACCTGTTGTGGCACAAATTTCAAGGTGCTGAATTTCAGCAAATCCGTACAGCTGTACGGACTGTGGCATGGTTTTCAAGACAGATTTGTGTGGGACAATTTTGTGCTATAAGAGATATTTCTCTTGGCTGAAAAAGTGTTATTGATGTTGTTCTGAACTTTCCTGAAGAAAAATAATAATATCTCTCTCTCTCTCGTTGGGTTTCCCCACATTGGGGTTTTCCCTGGCAGTTGCCTAAATTTCTGTGAGTTATGGGTTGCTATCCATTGTGCATTTTCGCTGCATATTTTGCTTAACAATGTGTATTTCTGCTTATAGAAATTTCTGAATGTGGGTATGCATTTTTGAAATTTAAGAAGACAGTTATCTCTAGGTTGCTAAGTGTTTGACGAAATGTGTGAATGAAATATTTTTGATTTTGTCATTAAAAAATCAACACTTGATGAGATCACTGAAAAGGAAATTCCAAAGGTACTAGAAAATAAAAATGTACAACAACAAGAGCAACATGTAACTCAAATTCCTACAAGTTTTGTTAGAAGATCTACCAGGTTAAGTAGAACCCATGAAGGATACTCTCCTTCATTTTATTATTTATTGTTGACTGATTTTGGTGAACCAAAATGTTATGAAGAGGCAATGCAGGTAGACACTAAAAATAAGTGGGAGCAAGGCATGAAAGAGGAAATGGATTCCTTGGTAAATAACCAGACTTGGGAGCACCACATGGTATGTTTTTACTGTAGGTGGAACATCAGTAAGTTGGATTTCAAAACCACAAAAGATTGTTTCACTTTCAACAACAAAAGCATAGTATGTTGCCACTACAGAGGCTAGTAAAGAAATGTTTTGGTTACAGTGGTTTATGGAGGAATTGGGAAAGAAGAAGGAGAATAGCAAGTTGTACCGTGACATCGAGAGTGCCATTCATATTTCAATGAAATAATCCTTCCATTCGAAGAATAATAATATACAACTTAGGTACCATTTCATACAATCTATCTTAGAAGATGGACATTTGAAGTTGGAAAAGATACATACTAGCAAGAATCCTAAAGACATGTTAACAAAGGGAGTAACCACGGAGAAATTGAGTTCCTTCTCGTTTTCAGTTGGTCTTTGTTGATGATTAAAAAATTGTCACTAAGTTTTTCCCGCAAAGTGTTGCTAAGCCTATTATTATAAAAGATAAGTAATACTAGTAGGTGGGACCCCCTTGTAGATTGGAGATCAAATCTGGTGCTTATTTAATGTTATGCTCCTATTTGAAACTGTCTACATGGTTGACGATATCTTATTTTATTAGATAATGGATCAGGCATATTATACATGGTTCCCTTGCTGTTCCCAGCTCAAGTTTTATACCGAAGTTTTCATGGTTATCATTGTTGTCTGTTCTTAGACCTATTACTTGTGACACCTACAACAGACATATGTTAGTAACAACAAATGAAAAGAAATTAAAGGAATAAACTATCCTGTGCTAACACACTATACTATATGCATTGGAAAGGTTGTGGCAAATCCTAGCTAACATATGATGGGCATGTGATTTATTGAGGTTGTATAGAACATAGTTGACATGCATTTTTGTATAGTGGATATGGTAATATGTGATATGGTAGCACTCCTGGAAATTAATGATTGTTGGTCTCGACGCATGGTTCAAAGTGGATTATTTCTTGATTAAGTAGCTGGCCCGTACTAAGAATTGAATGAACATTGAAGTATGGAAGTTATGTGAAATTAATGCACATCACCTTTACTCTTGCCATTGAATGCCACCCTAGTCAGGTGTTGAGATTCAACAAGAAGATCCTAGTGAAAATTATGCACCTACACTAGGATGGAGCCTCAATCTATTTTTAGGTGGAAGTCTATTTATAGATGATGTTCTATTTGTTGATACTGAGAGGGGGCGAATCAATATCAAGTACAATTTAAAACCTTTTTTAAATTATACTTAAACCATTCAATTAAATCCAATGAGAAATGAACAATAGTATAAGAGTTACACCAATACACCACAATACACCATGCACAATATATGAGAAATAATCAATAGTTATTGTTCAAGGGAAATAATGACTTCCAAAGGTAGCTACAACTTCCAAATGTAAAGAGAGGGATAAACCTCCAATCGGAATATACAATCCTCCAATATCAAGAGAGGGTTTAACTCTCGATCCTTTCCCCTTCCTTCCACCCAAGAATATATGAGAGATAATAAAAATTTACATTAAATCATCACCATCAACCAACCATCACATAGAACCTGATAATGCTTCCTGAGACTTCTTCAATTTCTAAAATTCTTCAACTCTTGGAATAATCTGATCCTATAGATAATATTACTCAATGTATTCTCTGAAACTTCTCCAAGTTTCACTCCTTGAATCCTCCCCAAAAAGAAGTTATAGAGAGAATGGTAGACCTTGTCCAATTCTGGTTTATTCAGGAGACTGAGCTTGTACATAATGCTCTGTGCTCAATATTTAACATCAGATTCTGAAACTCTCACACAAGAAACTAAATTATCTACTCTATCCAATGAAAATTTTCCCACTTCATTTGGATTCTCTATGAATAAGTTATGACTGTTTTACCCGAAACACCTGTTTATTGACTAGCTTCAGGACTGGTCAAAAACCCTATCTTCCACAGAGTGTATCTCCATAATTATAGCGACTCAAGAGCTAAAAATTTTACCACATGTACCTTGATATATCTTCTCAATACCATAGCAATTTTACCATATGAATCATTCCATTAAAAAAGTTACAATTAAAATGGTAAGATGACCTGTAAATAACATACCTTAGAACACATCACCAAAAGACTTCATCCTCCCTTGAAATCCAACCTTCTTTACTTCTGATTTCCTCTGAAATTTGACTTGTGTATTGAATGAATGTATAATGATATTTATTTATACCATTTATGTCACTTCCTTTTAACATTAAGGCCGACATGACACTTTCTTATTTTGTAATTCTTTTCTTTAATTATCTTCAGGGCCTACATGTACTTCCTTCTTCAATTCACTTTGTCATCTTTAAAAATTCATTTCTCCTCAACCATGAGGATCCATGTGACATGCCACATACCACCGGAAACATCATGATGTATAACATCCATCCATGGGTTTTGTATATTCATGTGCATTGTCCTTTATGTCCAAATACCTTCATCAATATTGCGATCCAAAACCAATGACTAGGGTTGACATCAATGCCAACAACCAATATTCCAACATTATTTATAGATGTATGACGACTATTATTCTCCCTTAACAATAGTTGGACAATAAATATTAGTATATTCTCAATGAGCACTTGGAAATAGTTAACTGAAGTGGAAAATCAGTTATCTATAGGAAATTCGAGTTCAAAGGTTGACTGGTGGGACATGCAAATCGAATTAGTTGTAACTGAGTGATTCAGAGTTGTAACAGAGTTGGATGTGTAGTTATGTGAGTTGTGAAGTAGTTTAACTTAGTTAAGTGAGTTAAGCTCAATTTTACTAGTTGTAACTAAACTTACACTAGTGAGAGATCAGTGAATTAATTATTAATTAATTCACAATCAATGATCTCACATGGAACTGAAGATTTACCACTGTTAACTACATGCATGTCAGATCCAGTGGAGACCCAATTGAGTTAACAGGTGAAAGGGACAGGTTGAATATCAGTTGTGACTTTAGTGGGTGCACTTATGCAACCACACACAAATTGGATGTGCCAATGAGGAATGTTCATGAAAGGAAAGAGGGATTCATTCATTGCATGGATTTCCATTAGTAGGGATTGCGTAGAGGAGGCAGGCTGTTTGGAAGCAGTAAATTGGCACATGAATTTGTCAATTTTTGCATGACAGTGTGAGACGATTGTATATTTTGCTGAGAGCTCTTGGATTAGAGTTTTGTATGAGATTGTTTCATGATCCATGAAATATACATAATATATGATAGTGGGGGTTTAGCTTTATGCTTTCCCGGTAAAAAATCTATGTTATGTGTGATTGATCTTTCTTCTTGATATTGCAATTGGCGATCGTGTTTTAAATTTCACAAGAATATTAGTAAAAGTGATTCTGTATTTAACAATGGCATATAATTGTTAGACCAGGAGAATCCAGGCAATACATAATTTGTATTAAAATTTCTACATGGTATCAGAGTGCAAAAGATTGTAGAAGTTGAGTTTGTGATTGGATAGAATTCAAATTTGCAGAAATAATTTCTTGGTGCTACAACTGATTCAAGATTGAAATGGATTTCAATGGATTGAGGTTAGAGTATGCACTCAAGGGTAGCTCTAACTACATTTCTTGGAAGGATAGGATGGAGGTAGTACTCGAAGACAATGGCTTGAAGGAATTCATTGACAAAGATATTCCTAAGCCATATGCTGCAGACACTGCAAATCTTGATGCATGGAAAAAGAAAGTGGCAAAGACGAGGAGGATCCTGTTGGAGGGAGTATGAGACCACATTGTCTCAAATCTCCATGGGAAAGCCACACCATATACAATGTGGAAGACCTTCATGGATATATTCCAAAACAACAACGACAATAGGAAATTGGCGATTAAAGATAAGCTCAGGAAGATCAAGATGGAGAAGGGCGAATCCATTCCAAAATATCTCACGAAGTTTGTCCAATGTCGGGATGAGCTGGGGAGTGTGGGAATAACAGTTGCTGATGATGATTTGGTGAGATTGGCTCTCCTAGGACTTCCCAAGAATTGGAACAGTTATCAAGACTCTGTCAATGGAAGGGAAAAATTTTCAGATTGGGAATAACTATGGTCAGATTTGGTGCAGGAGGAGTTCAGGCGGAACACCAGAGATGGATCTTCATCAAATCATGATTATGAAGAGGATTGTTCTTTGGCTGCCAAGGAAAGGAAAGGGAAGGGGAAGACATTCCATTCAAAATCTGAGTCTAAAGGCAAGAAGCTGGATTTGTCCAAAGTGAAGTGTTTTCACTGTCACGGACATGGGCATCTCACTATTAAATTTCCATAGAAGAAGAATAACAAGAAGGATGTTGGAGCTGCAGCTGGTGAGGCCCTTGCCTCACAATTTGAACTTGACTTCTCCTTGATTGCATGCATGGCGTCAAGTGCATTGGGATCGGTGTGGTATTTGGATAGTGGCGCTTCCTTCTGTTGGGGTCCTATAATTATAGGTAACTCGATTCTTCGACTGCTGATTTGACATTGCCCCCATGATGAAGAATTCTGGCTCGGTTGACCCCTTTTTTCCCTGTCACCCATTTCGCCCGATCCTCCATCACCCTGCTGCATCTTTCATCCTCCGCTGCGCCCTCACTCCCTTTGCCCCTTTGTCCTGTTGGCTACTTCACTCGCCTCCCATCCATGAATAAATGAACTTAGGATAATGAACAAATAATGTTAAAGGGTTAGTGGCATTTTCTAATGCTTGTTAGCCTAACAAAGTTGTTTTGATAGGATAATTTAAAATAAAATAATAGTTAGACTAACTATTAATTAATTAATTAATAAATTAATAATTAAGGTAGTTGTTAATAATTAGGTTAGTGTTTATTAATTAACATTAATAATAACTAATAAACAAAACAAACATTTGTTTAAAAAAAAAAAAAAAATTATAAAATTAAAACAATTAAATTATAACACAAATAAACACAAAACACATATAACAAAAATAAAATTAAAAAAAAAAGCATATATAAAATAAAACATTTAATATAATATATATATTTTTTAAAGAAACGAAATCCAAACATAAAACAAAAATAAAAATTAAAAAATTAAACAACTAAAACACTATCCTAAGTCCTACCCACCCAACTTCACGCATACAATCACATCCCACAAACCCAAATTGACGGATATTAAAAATTCCGGACCCCCCCTTGCCATCCAAAACTTAACGAGGGGGGGGTCCGAAATGAAGTAGTTTATAAAACCACCCCCTAGGCACGTGGTGGCTCCACAATCCAGAGAACCCCCCCCCCCCCCCCAAAATCTCTTACCACCTCAGGGGGGGTCCAGAATACCACCCTTCCTAAACAAAAATCGCTTTCGCAGCATTTTGATCAGTCTTCTTCCGAAGCCAATTACGGGAAAATGAAAATGAATTTTTAAAAATCGAGAGGGGTTTTTTTCCATAATGGGATGAAGAAAAAAAACCTCTCTCATTTTTTTTACAGGTTCCATGAGTAGGGAGAATCAAAGCTATCTTTCAGCCTCATATTTTGGATGTTTGGTTTTCCTGTTACAGTCCCGATATTGCGGGAGATGTTATGGCGAGCTGGAGGCAAATTTGGCGAATCCAAAGGAGGTTTTTGGCCATCACATGCCCATATACAATAACCACCTTCATTTTGTTTCCAATTTTCAGCGTTGAAGAGAAACATATGTCTGTTCAGACCCCTATTTTTCATAAATTAGGCCCGTCTTTCATGGCAGACAGTTCCAGATTTTTGGGGATTTCTTGCTATTTTTGGCCGAGGTGGTTGAATTCGACCTCGGGAATCTGAGGAGAGTATTGTTTATATATTTTATGGAATCAAATGTGCAGGGGTTGATGAGAAGGGACCATGATTTAGTTTTTGTAAACAGCTCATAGAGCCTCCTGTATTTTTCATCAATTCAATAATACAGTCGCAGTAGTTACAGGATTCTTGTGTCAAATTCATTGCTGAAGTTTTTTCTCATTGTGATTTTTTTTTCCTCTGTTATCATATATGTTTGTCTTCTCCATTGTTTCAAAGAGATTTAAGATCAGGATTTGTGTAAAAACACCCTGTTCCCAGTTTAAAGCAATGTCAATGTTTTCCGCTAAAAGTTAAACGCAAAATTCTTGACCTCTTAACATTTTCCCCCTCTGCCATATCCCAAGCTTACGAAGAATCCAATGATTTTCCTACCTTGCCCTGTAAGGCTATCTGTAGGATTTGTTTTTGATTAAATCTCATATTTTGACTCCATTTCCCATGGTTCTTCTTCTTTGCACCTATCTAACTCAGAAACATATCCTATTCTCCATAGCTAGCCTAATATCCTATTCCAACAAATCTATATCAAATAGAGAGATCCCTCTCTGAGTCTTGGAGGGCTAGATCCAATAATCGAAGAGATTTTGATGTTGCCTCTATGACTTCCTCCACAACCTTGGGCAAATTATAAAGCGATAACACCTTCCACATGACGAGAGATAAGGATATTTTCAGTGACTTGAAGGAGAAAGATCTCCAAATGCATATAGAGATGGGCGACGATGGACGATACAGTATGATTGGAATTGGTACCATTACCGTTCAAAGGAAGTCAGGTAAACCATTTCAATTGAAAGATGTTATGCATGTTCCAGATTTGAAGAAAAACTTGGTCTCAGTCGCAATGTTGAAGGACAAAGGCTATGACGATGTTTTCAGTGATGGAAAAGCTTTCCTGTGACATAAAAAAATGGGTCAAGTCAAGAAGATAGGGATTCAAGTTAAGAATATCTACAAGCTAGAGGTAAATGGCTGTGCTTCCATGATGGGAAAGGCATAAAAAGTTGTGAGCTAGGATGACGACAAATTATGGCACAGGAGATTGGGCCATCTTCATCATGGAGCCTTGAAAATCATTCAACAAATATCTATTGGACTTCCATTGGGAACACTTGCTCAGTTATATCAGTGCAAGGGTTGCACCATGGGGAAGTATGTAAAGTCCACCTTTCATGAAAAGGAGAACTATGCTTCGGTGATCCTGAAGAGAATTCACAAAGACGTGTGTGGACCATTCTCGGTTGCTTCAACAACAAAACATAAGTATTATGTTATTTTTGTTGATGAATTTTATCATAAATGATGGATCTTCTTCATGCAGAAGAAGGATCAAACATTCTCAAAGTTCTGTGAGTTTAAATAATTGGTGGAGAAAGAGTCAGGGAAGCAAGTGAAGGCTCTGAGGAGTGATAATGGTGGAGAATACATCTCTAATGAATTCAAAGACTTCTGCAACAAAGAAGAAATTCAAAGAGAAATAATAGCGCCTCATAACCCACACCAAAATGGGGTCATGGAGAGGAAGAATAGAACGATCGTGGGTGCAGCACGAGCGATGTTGCATGATCAGGGCCTACCAATGCATTTGTGGGTGGAAGCATGCAACAATGCGGTTTATGTGCAAAACCATTGTCCTCATAGATTACTTGGCATGCGTACACCCAAAAAATATTTCACTGTTAGGAAACCTAATGTTTCTCATTTTAAGATTTTTGGCTCATCTGTTTATGTGCATGTGACCAAGAACGCTAGGAAGAAGCTGGAGCCGACTGTTGAAGTTGGGATATTTGTGGGGTACACAGAAACACCCCATAATTATTGTGTGTATTTTCCTAACAGTAAGATGACTGTTATGTGACGGGATATAAAATTTGATGAGGGAAAAGCCATGCGATTGCCTCTTGAGAGGGAGCTAGACTTGCATGCAGAGAAGGAACTGCTAATTCCCAAAGATGAGTCTCAAGATGTTGATCAACCACATGAAGAGGTTCATGGAGTGGAGGAAGCCAATCATGCAGATCCATCCATCAGAAATGGCAGAAAGTGCACCACGGAAGCTGATAGATTGAGACTAGATGATACACAGAATGGAGGAGCCCCTACTTCACAGTGCAGACAAGACAGTCTCCTGATCGATTTACTGGATGCATGGCTCTCATGAGCACAAGTATTGTGACTGAACCATATTCCTTTCAGGAAGCAATGCAGGATCCCACTTGGGTTGATGAAATGGTGGAGGATTATGACTCCATTGTCAAAAACAATGCATGGGAAATTGTCCCAAGACTGGTCGACAAATCAGTGGTAGGTTCGAGATGGATCTACAAGGTATTCTTCCATAAGATCCATCTTTTCACTCTCAGTGCAGATGGGCTAGTTCATGCATCAGATGGATGTAAAAAACTGCATTTCTCAATGGGATCATTGAGGAAGAGGTGTACATAGAGAAGCCTGAAGGATTTGAGATGTTCAACAACGAGTCGCATGTGTGCCGACTCAAAATAGCACTGTATGGGCTGAAGCAAGCACCCTGTGCTTGGTACAGTCAGATAGACAACTATTTCACCGGACTGGGCTTCACCAAAAGTGAAGCATATGCAAACCTATACCAAATTGTGATGGAGGGTAAGATTTTAAGTATTGTTCTTTATGTTGATGATTTAATATTGACTAGTGATGAGCAACTGATACACTCATGCAAGGAGGACCTTGCAAAGGAGTTTAAGATGAAGGATATGGGCCTCCTTAATTATTTCCTTGGATTGGAAATATGGCAGCGAGATGGTGAACCTTTTGTGTCTCAAAGAAAGTATGCAAGGGAGATACTGGGTAAGTTTCACATGGAGGGTTGCAAACCCATGGATACTCCTCTTCCAGGAAGCTGGAAGAAAGAGGATGCTACTTATGGAGAGGTAGTGGATGCTACTGTCTATCGACATTTAGTGGGTTCGCTAATGTATCTAGTGAACATGAGACTTGCCATTTGCTATGCGGTTAACCAATTGATTCAAGTGATGGTTAAGCCTACCAAGCTCTTTTGGAAGGCGGGTAAGCATGTCCTGAGATACCTGAGGGGCACATCTGAGTATGGATTATGGTATAGAATGATATATGAGGTGAAGTTGCATGGATTCATGGATGCATATTGGGTGGGAAGCCCAATGGGCATAAAGAGCACATTAGGGGGGATCTTTAGTATCGAATCTACAACTGTTTCTTGGTACAACAGGAAACAAAGATCCGTGGAACTCAGTTCAGCAGAAGCGAAATACATGGCAGTGAGTCTAGCTGCATGTGAGGATATCTAGATGAGAAAGATCTTGGTTGGTTTGTTTGGTTCTCATTTAGATCCGACAATGATTCATTGTGATAATCAGAGTTGCATTAAAATCTCGATTAATCCTATGTTTCACGATAGATCTAAGCATATAGATATCCGGTATCATCATATCAGAGATTGTGTGCAATGAAAGATCATGTTGCTTCAGTACATTCCTACAGAATATCAGGATGCAGACATTCTGACGAAGGCACTCACCAAGAGAAAATTCGAATACCATAGAGACAGGACCGAGGTGAAGGATAATCCCTTTCTTGTTGAGAGGGAGTGTTGAGATTCAACAAGAAGATCCTAGTGAAAATTATGCACCTACATTCGGATGGAGCCTCATGCTATTTTTAGGTGGAAGTCTATTTATAAATGATGTTCTATTTATAGATGATGTTATATTTATAGATGTATGTCGACTATTATTATCCCTTAATAATATTTGGACAATAAATATTAGTCTATTCTCAATGAGCACTTGGAAATAGTTAACTGAAGTGGAAAATCATTTAGCTATAGGAAATTTGAGTTCAAAGGTTGACTGGTGGGACATGCAAGTCAAATTAGTTGTAACTGAGTGATTCAGAGTTGTAACAGAGTTGGATGTGTAGTTATGTGAGTTGTGAAGTAGTTTAACTTAATTAAGTGAGTTAAGATCAGTTGTACTAGTTGTAACTGAACTTACACTAGTTTGAGATCAATGAATTAATCATTAATTAATTCAAAATTAATGATCTCACATGCAACTGAAGATTTACCACTATTAACTACATGCATGTCAGATCCAGTGGAGACCCAGTTGAGATAACAGGTGAAAGGGAAAAGTTGACTATCAATTGTGACTTTAGTGGGTGCACTCATGAAACCACACACACATTGGATGTGCCACTGAGGAATGCGCAGGAAAGGCAAGAGGAATTTATTCATTGTAGGGATTTCCATTAGCAGGGATTGCGCAGAGGAGGCAAGCTGTCTGGGAGCAGTAAATTGACACATGAATTTGTCAATTTTTGTATGACAGTGTGAGACAATTGTATATTGTACTAAGATCTCTTGGATTAGAGTTTTGTATGAGATTTTTTCATGATCCATGAAATATACATAATATATGATAGTGGGTTTTTTAGCTTTATGATTTCCCGGCAAAACATCTGTGTTATGTGTGATTGATCTTTCTTCTTGATATTGCAATTGGCAAACGTGTTTTAAATTCCGCAAGAATATTAGTAGAAGTTATTCTGTATTTAAAAGTGGCATATAATTGTTAGATCAGGAGAATCCAGGAAATACAATTTGTATTAAAATTCCTACATTAGCTTATTGCTCGAAAATTGCTGTTGGGGTTATGCTTTGATTCCTTAGCGGGGAGAAACCGCTCGACCTACTCGCATTTTAAGGAATTCGATTATAGGTATGTTATTTTTTTTTCCCTTCATGAGTCTACTCTGGTATGAAATGGATGTTGGCTCAGGTGTATTGGTTTGTGCCTTCCTTAAGTTTGGCAACTGTGTAAAATGGTGATTGTGAATGAAACGTTGATGATTCTTTTTGAAATGATGTTGAAGTCATAGCATTACTGGTTATGCTAGGCGTTAGTAGTCATAATATTTCTCTGTTATCCCTGCTAGTTTTATTGGAGTATCCTTGTTGGTCTTGGTGGGCTATCTTCACAATTTCACATCGCTGTATCCGGTCTGCGGGCTTTTATGGGGTTTAATGACTGAAGCGTTCGTGACACAACACATTGTACATTTGGGCATTCAGTTGATTTCGCCACTAGAGGTCACATTTTGGGTTTTCCTGCTCTTACTCGTCCCTTTCTTCACCTTTGTGTGGTAGTTGTTGGATTTAGGGGCACGAGGGTTATACCCTGCGTGCGTTAAATAAAATTTCCACACCAAGTTAAAAGCCTCACCTCCTATTATGGCCCCTGTAATAGAATTTTTTCCTATCCACAAACGAATCTTAGCTCTCTCTGTGTGTACACCTTTGGCCTCGAAGTTTCCACCATCATGAGGAGTTGGCTCTGCTCCCCCTGTGATGGCTACCGGGAAAACCCTTAACCCTCCAGTCTCTAGTTTCACAGAGAAGATCATCGGGCCTGTTGATTAAGGTTGGTTGTCATTGATGTCAACCCTTGAAGAAAGCTCTGTAGCAAAAAGGTTTGCGTAATGGAACCAATATTGTTTGATGTAAATATGACTCATTATTTATTTTTCATGGTTGATAAGAAGTAAATATGGATGAACTCCAAAGTGGTCCCCTTATGGTGAAAGTCCTCACGGGAAGACGCTTTGTGGTGTAAGAGAACCCATGCTTAATTGTGGAATAATGAGATGAAGGAAAGTGAATTTTTCAGGGAAAATATCCTAGAGGGATAGTGCTTGTCATGTCATTTCCGGTGGTATGTGGAACGTCACATAATTCCTCATGGTTAGAGAGTTATGGCCATGAGAAGTTGGAGACCCCAGGTTTGGGTAATGGACCCAAGTTAATTTGACGGGTAACGATATGAGTTATGATATATTTTCAGATAATACTATTCTATATGGATAGTACATGTCATGCCATTTTTGGTGGTATGTAGAACGTCACAGGTTTACAATGGTATATCTCACAGTGATAGTGTGACAGTGGTTCCATCATTCTACTTCTACTTCAGGGTGGCAGGATGGGGCAAGGACAGGTGGTTGTAGCCACCTTCCGGTTGTAGCCGGAGAACATTGGGGGTTGTAG
>ML806094.1:541569-557581 GCA_009831015.1 Picea engelmannii
TTGGAGCTTCCCTCAGGTTGTAGCCTGAGAAACTAGGGGGTTGGAGCCTCCTTCGAGTTGCAACTGAAAACAAAGGAAGTTGGTGCTTCCAATGAATGTAATTCTTCAAGACATATAAGAAAAAACATTTCGTGGTTTTCTCCCGATTTGGGTTTCCACGTAAAACATTGATGTAATGTGTATGTGTTTGATTGTTTATTTCTTACTGCTCATTATTGGATAATAATTCTACATTGATATAACATTTGAAGAAAAAGGATTATAATTACGCTATTACTGATTCACCCCCCCTCTCAGTAATCCAATAGGGCCTGTCAAGTTTGTTATGGATTATTGTGGATTTAATGTATGGTCAATTAATTTGAATGCAACCTCGCCCAGTTGGTCATATGACAGTCATGTTGGTTGGCATTTAGTTACTACCTCTGTGATAATAATGACAAATCTTGCATTGTTATTGGCACAACTCAAATTACACAGTCACTGGTTTTTTCACTAAGGATTGTTTGGATGTTTAACTGGCATTGGTTACAAATGCGTGATGTTGTTCACGTCTGTCACGTTATGTGTATAGGTTTTTTCACAATGAAATAATGGTCATGGTAATTGTGTTTTTCCATTGGGGCCAAATGATTATGGAACCATAAAACTGCATACCCAATGTCCTTATGATTGTTCAATTGTATAAGCCTGGGTTGCACAACATAGTTGGTTACGATTGGATTAAATGGAATTAATGTTGTGTTATTAATGACTCATCACGATGGATTGAGTTATTACTGGGACTATGCGTTTGGTTTTATTATATTGCATCGTAATGTTTTGGTGACTGCACAATGTGCATAATATGGATAGTTTTTTCCCTCACAGGGTTTTAAACGTGTTTATTTGTTGCAATCGACCATTTGTTAAGAAGGGAATGTTGTCGAGACCTCATCATTTTGGAGGGATGGCCTGGTTTTAAGTCACTTTGAATTATTTTTTCTATTTTACAGTGGCAAAATTACATTGGCTAGGCGAATGACCCTGTGTGTATCTTGTGTCTAAATGGTGGTTGTTGGTTATATATTTAGATGTCGATTTGGGCATGGAAATTTGGTCTTGATTATTTTGGTTACTGCCTATATATGTTTAACGAATATCATTGCATTTAAATGACATGCTCGATTGCAGTGATCATGTGACTTCATTGTGAATTATAGAAACATGAAATTGAGTATATTGGTTGATTATAGTAAGATATGGGCATTGGTTGATTTCGATGGTTAAAAGAATGGAAAGGCTACTATTTGAAAATTGTTATAAGATGTGAAGAAGGGAACAAAATTCTCTTTACAGATTGTGTGGAATGAATACTATCTTATGATGGCACTGTGTTGTATATTTGATTATGAACAATAAAGTAGTTAAATGCACAGAAATTGTTATTTGTCAAGATGATTGATAGTTGATGCATCTCTTTTCATAGAGTGTTTTATGGATCACTTAATTAATTTCATGAAGAGTAATCATTTTTCTTCCCTTTCATTATTTCATTTTTCACTAATTACAAACCCCTTCACCTCCCATATTCATTTTTTCACTCCCTGTTCTGAGATTAATAACAGTCAAGAAAATTTTGGTGTTAAAGCAGTGGAAAGGGGCAATGTCTTGCATGGATTACAATGATGTTTTATTGGGTCGCTTACAGTTGATTCTTTTTGTCATTGAGCACTAACCGTGTTCTTTTCCCTTCATGGAATCATGTTTTCTCTCAACACAAAACCCCTTGCATATCCCAGAACCCTTTTCACCCCTGCTCATTGATAAGTGATAAAACAATTTGTATGGATTGGATTGCATGAGTCTAATATATTGCCGATCCAAAATCCATTTCATATTTTAAAAGAGTTTTCATGTATGGTTAATTAAAAGATCATCGCTAATAAATCACGCATGCAGGGATGAGATATTCAAATAAAAGGCTAAAAACATAGGCCTATTAGGATTCTGTCAAAGAGAAGGACTAAGAAGTGGTAACATAAGCAAAGGGAAATGTGGCTTTTGAGTTTTATTTGATCTATTATTGTTTTATGACAATTGAGTTCAGGGATCTTTGAACAACATGGCTTATTTTGGATATATGAGTATTATTTTTGAAATAACTTCAAATTTCATGAGTTTAAATTACCAAAAGTGAATATGTTGATGGGAGACACAAGGAGGTGTGTTTTTGTTAACAAATGGTTATGTTATGATTGTTATGAACTAAAGGGAGTTACAAGGGGTCCCACCTACTAGTTATTTTTATTTATGACCCTTATTATAATTATTACTCTTCTCCCTAACTAAAGTTAGTTGAGTCTTTAGTTAACTTAACTAATGGATTGGTTCAACTTCTTCAACCAATTCTGATTTGTTAAAAGCAAAAGGAAAGGGAGGAACAAGAGGAGGATAGAAGAAGAAGAAGCATGCTAAGGTATGATCTTTGAGTTTATTTTGAGATAGTTCAATTTTCATTCATTCATATATTCATCACAAGCCTAATTCTCTTTTATGATAGTAGGGTGTTATTGTAGACAACAATATTCATGGCTGAAACAAATCATTCAGACACTTTTTTCCAGAGGTGTTGATCTATCTTTGATAGTCTGTGTAGACTTGTCTGTTTGTGAATTATTTTTCATGACTGATAAAGGCTATTGTGCAAAGTCGAGTGGGAAACAAGTTGTGGCAAGCTGATCTAGCTTTTAGAGTTCAGTTTTGGTTTTCTGTCAGAGGTCCTTTTGTATGTTCCATTAGGGATGTCTAAGTTTGAATTTGGTCCAAGATTTCTGTATGAGATTTTGTAAAGAAAATGACTCTTTGGTGAATTGGAATGAAATAAATGATTGATTTATGTCTCATCTATCTTGATTATCATCTTGGTGTCTTTATTCTGTTCTTACATTTATTTCAACAACTGTTATCTTCAGAAAATTACATAAAAAGTGAATTTCCAACAAGGTTTTTTGATAAAAGACTAGCCTAAGCACTCGTAATTAATACTTGTGAGTTAGGATGTTATTTTTGTTGGCTATAAACATAGGGTGATATTCCCGTCTACTTTGATTTAGCCAAGTAAAGTCTAAAAATTCTTGAGTAAGATCATTTCATATCTTTTCCTCAACATTTATTTGGCGACCATACTGGGGAGATCTTCGATATCTCTCTGGTTAATTTTTATACTCAATTTTCATCGATACATCTTTCTTTTTCTGATATTGATTCTTTGATTGTTTTTCTATTAATGATTGTTTCTGTTGCGAGGCAACCCAATATTGAGCCCGGTCTCCAAGATCAGAACATCATTGCTTTGAACTTGTTTCATACTATTTTAGACACTGCCAGGACCCATGCTGAGCCTAACGTTCTTGGGCATAAATTGAACGAGATATTAGTGTTCAAGAACAATTGGAAGATAAACATAGGCAACCTAGAAATCAATAGTAACCTTTTGTTTCTTCAGTTTTGGCCTTCCTTTCATGTCCTTAGATTCACGCGCTTCTAGAAGAAGGAGAGGCTTGTCACTTGAAATCAATCCTATTGCTAAAATAGGAAGAAGAAACGTAGTGTTATCTGTCCAACAAAGTGCTCTAAGGAGGACTTTATCTGATTCATCCAACTCGTCTTTATTTCCCTCACTTATCACCCACATGATGGCATCTAGTGGAGGCTCTGGAAGTGATCCATCTTCTCAATATTCATCGCCATCAGTGATCGGTAGCTTATATAGCCACCATATCCCTATCCAATCTACTACAAATCCCACCAAAGTCATCAAAAAGTATGAACTTTTTCAGTTCGATGAAGATGCCACAACCACATTATGGCATGCATCCTCTCCTCTTAACCTAACACCTGCTACTCTCCCACTTCCAAAGTTTAAGAAGCACCTGCCTAAGTTTTTGGGGAATAACATTGTCAGTACCAATGAACACCTAGTGGCATTTTCTAATGCTTGTCATAACATAGGGGCCAATGACAATTACACCTACATGCGCTTGTTCGTCAATTCCTTGAAGGAAAGGATGTAACTGACTTCTTTGACTTTCCTCCTAAGATCCTGTCTACTTGGGAGGAGTTAATATATTGGTTCCGGTCCACTTATGGGCAATCTAAAAGACCTACTGAGAAGTTAAGGGAATACAATAACGACACTTATAAAGATGGTGAGACCATCAAGTATTTCAACTTGCATTTCACCAAGTTGTACAATCAAATCCCCTAACTTATCCGCCCTCATAACTAAGCTGCTTTCATGCATTACTATAATGCATTGCCTTCTCCCTACCATCATAAGCTTTAGGAAAAATCCATTGATAATCTCAGTTCTACTCTGCATACTTTCTGAGAGTATGAAGAACAACTTGAAAGAACTGGTCTTCCCTAAGGAGAATCAATCAGACAGACAGAGATGTATGCTCTCTTACAACTAGTACAAGATATGAACAATTGTATGATAGCATTCGAGTAGAAGGGTATTATCTCCCCTCTTAGCCCTGGAGCTTCATCCTCTTCTACACCCCCTTTTTGAAATCCGGTTGAAAACAATATTCAGCCTAAGGCTACCCTGCCTTGGAGTTGGTGTAACTTTTGCGAGGAACTCCATGAAGAAACCACATGCGAGGTAAAGAAGAGTGCCAGAGATAATATCTTTGGTAAAATACCAGAAGCTACTATCACTATCCTAGATTTTTCAGATCTAGAAGATGTCATGGTCATCAATACTAGAAACAAATCTTATGCGCCGAAGGGAAAATTTTATTCTCCCCGCATTTCTTCTACCCCGAGCTCATCCTCGCTCACTGTAATTGCCCAGGTTCCTAAGGTTCTCGAGATTCAAGGAATCATTCCCCTTCTCCCCTCTTCCAAATATAATATCTTGAATCAGTTGGCCAACATAAAAGAAGATGAAACCCTTCTAGACATGGTTGCCATCCCTGAACAACAGATGCATCTGAAACAATTCATGGAAGGAAAATCTTATGTTTTATCCAACCTTTCTGAAGAGGTAAGAGAAGAGGATTCTTCTGTAAATAAAATATGTGTACATAACTTTAGATACCTTGTAAAAAATCCCCCTTTTTATATTTATGTAAAAATCATGGATAAAATTGCCCATTGTTGCCTCATTGATGGTGGTTCGGGCCCAAGCATGATGTGGAAGATTATTATGGAAGATCTAGGCTTGTCTTGTACAGGTGAAAACACCATAAGCATGCTCTCTTATAATATTCGACAACAAAACACCATAGGTGAAATTAAAGATGTGACCTTAGTTTTGTGCTCTCATCCTGAAATAAGGACGACCCTCAATATTCAGGTAATCGATATACCAGTAAGAAATTACTCAATCATCTTAGGAAGATATTGGCAAGAATCAATGGGTGGATACCTCTCACTCGACGGAACACATCTATCTGTTCCTCGGAATGAAAAAAATATTATAGTTTTTAGAGAAGGAAGGATATCACCCTACATAGAGAGTGTCCCACAACCTAACACAAATTATATTGAAGAGGACTTAGGAGTGTATTCCATCTTTCCCGAAGAAGATAACACTCCTATGGAACAAATTGATTTAGATGATGGCATGTGGCACATTCACTTTGATGGTTCATGCTCAAATGAAGGTAACAGAGCTGGAATTATCTTGATTTCTTCCATAGGTAAAATCCATAACTTCTCTTACCAGTTGGAGTTCACTTGCACTAACAATGCCATTGAATTCGAAGCCTTGTTATTAGGCATTGAAAACGCTTATAATCTTGGTTGTGGCCATCTTTCAGTTTTTGGGGATTCCGATCTTGTTGTGAATCTTGTGCATAAAATTTACTCTCCTAGCAACAAGTTGATGAAACGATACACCCAAACTATTTGGGCTCTTATCTCGAACCTTTTATATTTCAACATCACCCATGTTAAAAGGGAGTTAAACTCAATGGGTGATCGATTATCATTTTTTGCAGCCTCCACAAATCAACAACTTCTGCCACATAGACTTGATTGTACCTTTCAATCCCTATATCATCCAGATATTCCTGACAATATAGAACCTTGGTAGGTCTTCCCTAATGATGTGAGCATTTGTGCTTTTATCCAAAATGAACCTTTTAAGCCTAAGGAAATTATATCCATAGAAGAGAACAAGATTCCTAAAGGCTTGACTCCTCTAGGGAGTTCATTTTCTTTGAGTGATGTAGGCAAGAAGGAGAAACAAAAAGAAGAAGTGTCGAAAAGGAAGGTGGGTGAAACCATTTCCTTGAACATTGGGACACCCGAGACTCTAAAGAACGTCAAAATAGGTGCCAAATGTTCATATGAAGAGAAGGAGAAGTTTGCCAAGTTTCTTGGTGAATTTCAAGATGTTTTTGCTTGGTCTTATGAGGATATTCGTGGTTTTGATCCTGGCCTTATACAACATGCCATTCCCATTCAGGAAGGCGTATAACCAGTTAGGAAAAAACAAAGACCTATCAATCCTAAGCTAGAAGCAACTATTCGAAAGGAGTTGGAAAAAAATTTGAAGGCTGGAATCATCTTTCCAGTCAAATATTCTGAATGGGTCTCAAATCTAGTCCCTGTTCAGAAAACAACTGGTCAGATTATATTGTGCGTTGATTTTCACACATTAAATCGAGCTAGTATAAAGGACCACTTCCGTCTCCCCAACATGGAAATGATTTTGCATCAAGTTGCGGGGTCACAAATGATGTCCTTACTTGACGGGTTTTTCGGTTACAATAAAATCAAGGTAAAAAGGGAAGATAAATATAAAACCACCTTTATTACTCGTTGGGGTACCTTTTCTTACGAACATATGTAGTTTGGCTTATCTAATGCAGGTTCCACTTTTCAAAGAGCTATGAAATTAGATTTTGACGATTTGATTGGTAAGATCATTCAGATCTACCTTGATGACTTAACAATTTACTCTAAAATCTGATCAGATCATTTTGGCCATCTGAGAAAAGTTCTCATGCGATGTAGGAAATTTGGAATTTCCCTAAACCCTTCCAAGTCCATTTTTGGTGTTACCGAGGGAAATCTCCTTGGACACATTGTCTCCGATTCAGGAATAAGTATCGATCCTGAAAGGATCACTGCTATCCTTAACCTTCCTGCTCCTACTTCCAAGAAAGAGGTTCAAGCCTTTATGGGAGTTATTAACTTCATCTGTAGGCTTGTTCCATATTTTGCAGTGATGGTCAAGCCAATCCATAATCTTCTTAAGCGAGAACATTCTTTTTCTTGGACTAATGATGTTGGAAATGCTTTTGAAGGGATTAAGAAAGAAATAAGCTCCGCACCGGTTTTGGCGAAGCCAAATTTTGAGAAGGAATTCACGATTTATACTAATTCCATTGAGGAGGCATTTTCTGTCGTCCTTATGCAAAATGATGGCCAAGAAAACGAAAAAACCTGTGGCTTACATGAGTCAAAGTTTGTGTGATGATGAATTTAAATAATCTTTTATTGAGATACACACTTTTTCTCTTGTGAAGGCCGTTGAAAATTTTCTCCACTACATCTTAGGTAAGCATATGTTGGTAAAGGTCCCTTTACCTACTGTTAATTTTTTTCTCTCACAGACTTATCTTTTAGGAAAAATTGCACATTGGCTTGCCAAGATCTAGGAGCATGATTTGAATATTGTGACTTCTACCACTATCAAGGGACGTGACCAATCCCTTCACTTGTCTCAACATGCTGAGAATGGTGAAGAAATTGATGAATAAGATAGTTCCCTTTCATCCCTCTTTTACATTGATGATAAGATCCTCCCTGTGTCTGAACATCCTTGGTACAAGAATTTGGTTTATTATTTATAGAACCAAGGATGTCCAGACAACTTAGACACTCATCAAAGGAGAAGACTCTGTCTCGAATCTGCAAGATATGTCATTATAGGAGAATTTTTATTCCAAAGATCTGCTGATGGTGTGTTGCTTCGCTGTGTAAACAATGAAGACGCACAAAAATTGTTGCAAGAAGCTCACGGTTCTTCAAGCTCTGTCATTCATGTAGGAGGTCATTTTTCTGCAAAAACCACTGCTTTCAAGATTATTAGAAAATGATATTATTTTCCTTTGGTCTTTCACGAATCTTATGTTTTTTCGAGGTCTTGCGACAAGTGCCAAAAATTTGCTGGGAAAGAACGCCTTTCAGCCATGCCATTAAAACCTGTCCTGCCAAATTTTCCCTTTTTAAAGTGGGGGTTGGATTTCATTGGCCGTATTAATCCTCCTTTTTTCAGCTGGGCAGGTTTTTATTCTGACAACCACAGACTATTTTACAAAATGGGATGAAGTTGTTCCACTTAAGCATTACACAGACGATCAAGTAGTTTATTTCCTTGAAAATAATATTTTTTTCAGATTTGGTCTTCCATTAGAAATTATTACAGACAATGGTTCTGCTTTCATTTCTGCTAAGATGACTCAGTTTTTAGCCAAGTTGGGGGTTAAACATTTCACCTCATCAGCTTACTATCCCCAAGGAAATGGGCAAGCCGAGTCTACCAACAAAAAATTGGTAAGAATCGTTAAAAGGCTCATTGAAGATAAGCCTCGTCAGTGGCACACCCTCCTCACTTATTCCCTCTGGGCAGATCAAACTACCACCAAAGTAAGCACTGGTTGTACTCCTTTCCAACTGGTTTATGGTCAAGAAGCCCTCTTGCCAATTGAGCTGGAACTTTATTCCTTAAGGTTGATTCTACAGATCGAAGAATTGAATTCTTCAGATGTTTCAAAAAGGGTAAATGCATTATTAGCTTTGGAAGAACAAAGGATGTTTTCTTTAGATAATATTAAAAAGAGGCAGCAAACTATTAAGAAATGTTTCAACAAGAGTGTCAAAACTATCAAGTTTAAAGTTAACGAAAAGGTTCTTCTATGGGATTCGACTCACACTGATAGAGGAAGACATTCAAAATTTCAGAAAATATGGTTGGGTCCTTTCAAAATCGCTTTTGTCTTAGGTAAAAATTATTACACTCTAAAATATTTGCAGGAGTGATTGTTTTCCTATAGCACTAACGGTTCTCACTTAAAGCATTAGGTGGAACCAACTTGGAAATCTCTAATGGTGTCTGGATTTCCTGTATCTTAGTAGTCTAGCTCTGTTTTCAGGTTTCGTTCTATTTCTGCTTACGATGGTTGTTGTCTGTTTTAAGCATTTCCTACTGCTTTTACTTTCCTGTCACTTTATTTATGCTATTTTAATCTTTTTGCAATTTTATTCTGTTGGGCTTTGTATTTGGTCATCTTTTAGTTTCAATAGAGAATAAGATGTTGGATCATATTTTCCACAGTGAAACTTTTGCGAAGCATTGCTAGTCAATAAAAATCAAGCTTACACAACTGTTATGATGTATTCTTTGAAGGACCCTTGAAATTTTTATATATTTCCGCTGCTATCTTATAAAGAATTGGTTGCCTCTCGCTTCTTCTCACCTTTTCTCCATCCATTGAGATTTTAAGAGCTAATCTGAAAATTTTCCTCCTTAAACGTTAAAGAGCATATTCCGGTCGATGGATTATGCATACAGTGGTAAAAAACATCATATTGAACATTTTTCATGATTTATTCCCAAATTCCCGGTCATCTTTCCATTAAATCCGCTCAATCCCACCTGTTGCAAAATCTTCTTGGTTATATTTTTCTTGACCTGTCATTCTGGTCTACGAAATCGTGAGTTCTGAGTTCTAAATCTGTTGAAAACAAATTTCCTGTGGATTCGCTAGTTTGTTGATGATTAAAAAATCATCACTAAGTTTTTCCCGCAAAGTGTTGCTAAGCCTATTATTATAAAAGCTAAGTAATACTAGTAGGTGGGACCCCCTTGTATATTGAAGATCAAATCTGGTGCTTATTTGATGTTATGCCTCCTGTTTGAAATTGTCTACATGGTTGATGATATCTTGTTTTATTGGATAATGGATTAGGCATATTATACATGGTTCCCTTGTTGTTCCCAGCTCAAATTTTATACCAAAGTTTTCATGGTTATCATTGCTGTCTGTTCTTAGACCTATTATGTAACGTTCCCTTGCCACCCACAGGCCGGGAAATTCCACTCCATAGCAATATTTCATGCTCTAATACTATTCTATAATGTCCCCAACCACCCATGATTGGGCCACGCTACTCGAGGGAACACTTTCATTCTCTCACAATAGAACATACTGTAACATACCCAATATTCAACTGAGCTATGCCACACAAATTTTCTCTTTAAACTGCATGCAATTATAACATACACATGCAATACTCTTGCAGAATATTCGCATATAAATGTAAACAAACAATTACATTCTGTAAATATACAATTTCATACTGAAATAACAGTAAACATAGATATGTAGCATATACAGGGAATTACCAATAAACATACAGACAGTTATATTCACATATATGATAAACCGTAACATAAGCACATAAATAACATTGCAACATGTAAATTTATCATACGATTGGTACTTATCTTGGAAATATTGTCACCAACTGCATACAGATCGTCCACGAACCTCCTAGCCTTATAATAAACTGTTCATCACTCTCAATAGTGAGTCACCCCCGAGCTGGGACTGAACTCCACCTGGGTAAAGGGGTTCCTAACTAGGCTAAAGGCTCATGGACAACAGGAAAGACTCCATCTTAGGTGTTCACTAAACTAACAACCTACATCCTCTCATTCCCCACATGCCTATCCCACCCAAGGAAGTGTGCCTTTTCTCTGCTCAACAGTTCCTCGGCTGCCCCACTTCCCTTCCAGGGCTTCAACAACAGGCTGAACAGGAAGTCTCAGAGCACTGTAGATGCAGTTTAGCACCTTCAAGAAATCAATCCCTAGCAATTCTCTCACTCAGAGAATTTCTCACGGGCCTGACAACCTGCCTCTTCAATTTCCCACGGGCATGAAAACCCACTTCTTCAATCCCGCTCCCAAGATAACTAGGTACACCAACCAGAAATGGTTATGGAAACATGCTCAGATATAGTGAAATGAATGTCTGAAAATAACAGACTGCGTGAGTGAAATGGTCATGGAATCATTGATTGGATGACTGAGTGATGGGAGGAATCATCATGAAGATGATCGTGAAAGTGATGGTGAAGCTGATGGTAAGAATCTTCATGAAAAAGTGACCAAATGATATAAGTCCCCACGATATGAATGCATGTCCCCAAATTGACACTTGTCATGTTGGAAGCTACTTTGGTCCACTTGTCCCCAACTTTAGAACTTAGGATAAAATAATTATCCATACTTTATGTTTTAAAGAAATATTGATATAATATTCCTTTTTGGCTTAAGCTCTCTAGCTTATCCATTTCCCTTAACTTTTGGCCCTCCCTTTCCCTAACCGATGGAGTTCAGTCCCCCATCTCTTTTATCATGGTCGGTCTGCACGTAGCGATGTATTTTATATTAATCACGAGACACGTACAAAATAGGCGCACTAGCCTTTAACATCTAGGTGCTCTAGCCTGATTCCAAAACATAAGCATCCCAGCTTATAATAACTGGCTCACCAGCCTATAACACATATCATATACACAAGGTTCGCTAACCTCTATACTGCACACACTTTAGTTACTGCGTGTATCCGGGAATGTGCACACTACATCATGTTACTGCGCAGTACATGTGTTCACTATGCCATGAAAGGTGCATTACAAAATGATGTCAAAACAACTCACCAGCTTAAGTACACTTACATTATATTTACAATTGGGTTCGGCCGAGGGATATTACAATCCCCTCCCCTTATTTATGCACTGTCCTCAGTGCATCATATACCCATATACAACAAAATTTTCAAACATATTCAAAAAGATGGTGGGCATTATGTCTGCATTGCATCCTCATGCTCCCAAGTAGCGTCCTCATGACCGTACCAGGTCCATTGGACCTTTACAATTCCTATGGATCGATTCCAGAGCTGTTTGATTTTCTGGTCCAAAATGCGCATCGGATGCACTTGAAAAGAGCCTTCTTTCTCCACCTGAATCACATTCCAATCAATAACATGATTAGCATCAGGTATATATTTATTTAGCAATGATACATGGAATATATTATGAACAGACATAGATGTAGGTAATGCAATCATATAAAAAACTGGACCAATCCTCTCTAGGATTTCAAATGGCCCACAAAATCTAGCTGCCAACTTGGTGTAGCTTCCCAGCTTCAGGGAAATCCTGTTAGCTTTCACCTTCAAGAAAACATGATCACCCACTTTTAACTTTCAGTGGTTTCTGTTCTTATCGGCATAAATTTTCTTCCTTTCTTGGGCAGCTTTTAAATTCTACTTAATTTTTAACATTTGGTCTTCCATATCATTGAGCAACTCTGGCCCAATTATTGTCCTATCAACTGGATTATCCCAACTCATTGGAGTATTGCAATTTTTGTCGTAAAGTGATTCAAATGGGATCATCTTCAACGATACCTGATACCCATTGTTGTAAGCGAATTATACCAAGTGCAGGTAGTCTTCCCATTTCAATGGTTTGTCCATCACATACATTCTCAGTATGTCTTCTATCACTCTTTTCACCCTCTTTGTTTGTCCATCAGACTCAGGATGATAAGCTGTACTAAAGTTCATATTTGTTCTGAATCCTTTGAACGATCCTTTCCAAAAATTCGAGGTGAATTTCGGGTCTCTGTCGGACACAATTGATTTAGGAATTCCATGCAATCATTCCACTTCCTTTATGAAAATATCAACCACATCTACTGCCTTGTGAGTAGTTTTCAATGGAATAAAATGGGCATCTTTTGTAAGCTTGTCCACCACTACCATGATCGAATCATGCATCTTGCCTATTCTGGGCAATCCCGTAATAAAATCCATTGTCACCACTTCCCACTTCCATTCGGGAATGAGCAAAGGTTGCAGCAACCCTGTTGGGTGCCTATACTCAACTTTAACTTTCTGGAATTCCATACATCTAGTGATGCATTTAGTGATCTCTCTCTTCATACCTGGACAAAATTAATGGCTCTTGATCGTTTCCATGGTTTTCTTATATCCAGGGTGCCCTACATAAGGGATATTATGCATTTCATGCAAAATCATACGTTTCAGGTCCTGGACATTTGGAACAAAATTCTGTTCTTGTGCAAAAGTATTCCATCTATTCCCAAATTATAATTATCCACCTTTTGTGGTGTCTTACCCTGCTATAGCTTTGCTACCAATTCTCTGTATTGCAGATCTGCATTTGCAGCCTCCAGAATTTTGCTTTTAATATCAGTCTGATACATGCTAATGGCTGTAGCATGTAGTTCATGCACCCTCATCCTGAGTGCATCAACCACTTTATTCTCTTTCCCCTTGATATGCTTTATATCAAATCCATATTCGCTTAGAAATTATAACCATCTTCTTTGCCTAGCATTTAGATTTGGCTGATCAAATAAATATTTCAGACCATTTTGGTCTTTTCTTAGCTCAAACCTCTTCCCCATGAGGTAGTGTCTCCATTTCCTCAAGGCATGCACTATGGTTACCAACTCCAAATCATGAGTGGCATAGTTTATTTCATGCTCCTTCAGCTTCCTTGATTCATAACATATAACAAACCTATTTTGACTGAGGACTCCA
Organism: Picea engelmannii; assembly: GCA_009831015.1. Taxonomy (NCBI): domain Eukaryota; kingdom Viridiplantae; phylum Streptophyta; class Pinopsida; order Pinales; family Pinaceae; genus Picea; species Picea engelmannii. The sequence continues at coordinate 555,216 of ML806094.1, forward strand.
CCAAGTCCTTCATTACATGCATCTATGCATACAATGAAGTCTTCATTTGGGTCTACAATCCTTAATATCGGAGAACTTGTCAATAATTGTTTCAAATGTTGGAAACTCTTTTCGCAATCCAGTGTCCACTGAAACTTCACCCCCTTTCTTTGCAAGGAAGTGATTGGGTGTGAAATCTTTGAGAATCCTTCAATAAATCTTCTGCAGTAGCCTGCAAGACCCATGAATGATCTCACCTCTGTGACATTATTCGGTGCTGACCATTCTCTAATGGATTCTATCTTCTCAGGATCCACTGCTATCCCATCCTGTGAAATGATATGCCCCAAATAATGTATTTGTTTATGATAAAATGAGCACTTGATCAATTTGGAATACAATTGATGCTCCCTTAATACTTGCAACACCATACTCAAATGATGTTCATTCTCTTCCTCTGACTTAGAATATATAAGAATGTCATCCAAAAATACAATGACAAACTTGTCCAGATATTCTTGGAAAACACCATTCATTAAGCACATAAAAACAACTGGTGCATTTGACAACCCAAATGGAACCACTGCGAACTCATACTGACCATACCTTGTTCTGAAGGTGGTCTTACTGATATCTTCTTCTTTAATCCTTACCTGATGGTATCCTGATCTAAGATCTATCTTTGAAAATATCTTTGCATCCTTCAATTGATCAAAGAGATCATCAATCCTTGGCAGAGGATACTTGTTCTTAACAATTACTTTATTCAAATGTCCAAAGTCAATGCACAATCTTAATGTGCCATCTTTATTTTTCACAAACAAGACTGGGGCACCCCAAGGTGACACACTTGGGCATATATACCCCTTCTTCAGAAGTTCTTCAAGCTACATTTGAAACTCCTTCAACTCTGGTGTACTCATTATGTAAGGAGTCTTTGACACTGGTGCTGCTCCAGGCATTAGATTTATAGAGAAATCAATGTCTCTTTTTGGGGGTAGTCCTGATACTTCCTTGAACACATATTCAAATTCTTCCAGGGCTGCATAATCTTCCAAATTTGGCACCTTATCTTTAGGTGTCTCTTCTATATGAGCTGCAAATATTTGACACCCTTTTCTGTAACATTTCTTCAGATGCAATGCTGAAATTTCTTTGATGGTTACTGCTCTGGGAATTCCCTGCACTTTCCTTAGCTTCCCTTCCTCATCCAAGCAAGTAAATGCTTTGTTGTGACAGTCTAAGAGAGTATGATTTTGGTCCAACCAATCCATCCCAATTAGACAGTCATAGGAACCTAAAGGCAAGATGTTTGAATCTGCCTTGGTGTTCAGTCCATGCATGTCCATGAGGCATGACTTAACCATCTCATTAACCTTTCTTATGGCTCTTGTAGCTAGCTGCACCAACCGGGATTTTCCATGCTTGCTTCTTGGAAATTGCAAACTTTCCACCATCTTAGGGTCTATATAACTATGACTAGCTCCTGAATCAATTAAAATAGCAATGGTTTGGTTGTTGATCATACCTTCCACTTCAATCATGTGGGACTGATACTCTACTTTCTTGTTGTCCAGGGCTGCATAAATCCTTGGCACACATCTTCCCATGTCCTCCACTGTTTCATCTTGTTGTACATTGTGAACATCCCTACCTTTTTCACCTCTGTGAGGGTAATCTATGAACCTATGATCTCCTTTACATCCCCAACATTGCATAGGTGGTTGCCTTGACCTTTGAATCTCTGTGTCAATCATTCTGGGTTCTTTAGGCATTTTCTATCCCTGTGGATTATTTCTGAAGAATGGTGGCTTAGCTCCCTTCTTCCTCTAATCCATCTTGAATTTATTTTTGTCTTCCCAAGCCTTTTGGAAAGCTGGCCTTTCTTTCTGCTGATCATATAGGCATTTAGCTCGCCTTATGGTCTCTTCTAATGTCTTGGGATCATCATACTATATTTTGTCACTGATGAACGATGGTAATCCACTCAAATACATTTGAATTTTGACTGTCTCATCCTTGATGAAAGAGACATAATTCAACAGTTCTAGAAACCTTCTCTCATATTCATCTATGGTCATACTTCCAAGCTTGAGTTCAAAGAACTCTTTCATTTTCTTGTCATAGTATCTCTTAGTCAAGTATTTCTTCTCAAAATACTTCTTGAATTCCCTCCAAGTAACACTTTTCTCTTTAATGTGCTGCACCTATGCAAGATGATCCCACCACATGGAGGCCTTTCCCTTGAGTTGATAGATAGTAATTCTACCTTCTGCATGAGAAGAATAATTATGCAATTGAAAATACTTTCTCATGCCCAACAACCATGTTTCTGCATATTCATCCTTCTTGTGCTCACTATCAAATGTAGGAGGTTTGATTTTGTT
>ML806094.1:557631-587930 GCA_009831015.1 Picea engelmannii
CCTTCTGCATGAGAAGAATAATTATGCAATTGAAAATACTTTCTCATGCCCAACAACCATGTTTCTGCATATTCATCCTTCTTGTGCTCACTATCAAATGTAGGAGGTTTGATTTTGTTCATTTCTCCTTGTAGCTCATCCACTCCAGACCTCTTATGCCTTCTGACAGGGGATGGACTTGATCTGTTTCCTATTCTCTTATTGGAATGCCTTGGGGAGTGATGGTGGTGTCTACTAACACTTCTTGCTTTTCTTTTCTCATCCGAAGGCTTGTGACTTCCAGATTTGCTTAAGCCACTCTCCTTAACCAATTTCTTTTCTATTCTGTTCAAGCCCTCCAATAAATTCATGTTGAAGTCATCTTGCTGCTCCTTGGCTCTCATAAGCCTTTCATTATCATCTCTATGGCTTTGGACATCCTTCTGCAAATTTTTAACGGTCTCTTCCATAGTCATGTTTTCATTTCTTTCTTCTCCATGTCCATTGGAGTTTGTTCCTTCAATGCTCAAATGGACATCCATCTCTCTGCTCTCATCTTGCTGACTGTAATTCCTCTGTGCCTCTTCCATTCCTATGGAATCTGCACTGGTCTGATCTGATCTAGTTGTTGTTCATTTTGCAAAACGTGCAGACATCGAAACTTATCAGGATAACAATTCAAAAATTCATAAAAAAATATGAACTATGTTGGTTCCATATATACATCAGAATTATCTCTTCTGATTTCCTAGTGTTATCACCATGAAAATTATAGATAAGACCCAAGTCTTGAGAACATAGACGCGCGATGCCTTCAGAGATACAACTGGGTAGAAGTCGGTTTTCCAAAACCACTTTCTCCAAGATGCTGTATCACGTGTTTCAATATGTCAAAACCACCACTCGTGGAACGGGCGACAGTTAGTCAGATCACCCCATTTCACTCGTTCGATACTTCACAACTATAAGACACCAGCTGAATGCTGCCATATAACAAACTCAAAAGCTAATCATTTGAAATGGATTAGCCGAGCATGGCAACCCAACACACTTGTACGTAGTCTGTCTGTGCTTCATAATTAGGATTCTATAACTACTAATCCTCAAGTATGAAGGCATCAACTTATCCATAAACAAAGTAGTCTCCAAATTGCTTGACTTTCTGTTCTTTGAAAAAGTATTTCGGCATCCACAAACTGAGGTACATGGACAAGTCTAAATCCAGTGAGACTGGTTATTTGGGCAACATGCTAGACTTTCCTGCGAATAAGGAGGAAAGGGTACTTTCTCACATTCTAGCGACTAAATTCCACACATAGCCAGCTATAGACTCGAAGTTGGAAGTCAGAATGAATCCCACTATGAAGGATTTAGTCATCAACAGGCCATCTTCTAGGAAGAAAAGGAGCAAGTGGCAAAAGAAGGAATCCACAACTGAAATGGTCGAAAGTGTTGGAGAGAATCAATCGGTCTGGTTAGATTCTTTAAAGGAGGAGATCGCTAAGCTGAAATGAATCCTCGAATAAAAGTACATTTCAACAAATTTTTGGTTAGATGGTAGCAGAGGTAAGGGGTCCAGAGATGATAGAACCGTTCTTTAAATGGTCCCTTTACAATAGGATAACTGTTATCATCCCCTTTTGTAATTTTGTGATTAATACGATTATATAAATGCAGAAGTGGATTCTGGAATGTTTATTACAAGATTCTAACTGGTGGTGTTATGAGTCTTGTTTTCTTTCATAGTATGCTTTTCTTGTAAGCTTATATTTCACTTCCATTTGTCTGAATCGGAGGAATATAAAACTTAAAATTCTTTTTAATTAATGCTCTGATGTGGTTGTGTGTTTCTTTTTCCTCTAATATTATGCAAATTAAACTCAGACTCATCGCCTTCCAAACGACTTCACGCGCACTTAAATTCAACCTGTACATCCATATTTATCATGCATAGCAACATCACAAGGTAAATCGTGATTCCACACACCTATATCCACTATGCATTTCTTCTCCGTCGTGCCAATAACCTGCGCACACTACTTTTGCATTGTGTGCCAATATCCACTACACACAGTTTTGGTATCGTACAATGATACTCCACATGCATTTCTCCCTATGCATTGCACCATGTCAAAGTTCAATATGCCCCACATTGCACAATAATCTACGCACACCATTGAATACACTATCACGAGACAACTTATGCTCATACTATGAGCGCACCAACTAAACTCCTCTGTGTTTTGCAATACCTGCACACCCCACATGCACATTATTATGTGTGTGCTCACCGCGCAATGCTAATTTCAGTGCATGCATCTACACACAATATTCTTCCCCGCAGTGCCAAAATTTACCATGGATGCTCTGTGACTTGAAAACTGGTCACTTTGAAATTAATGTTTTGTGAATATTCTCTTCAATTGAACCTCTTTGGCCCATCTGGGCTCAGTGTTGGAACTAAAGCTCTGATACCAATTTGTAACGTTCCCTCACCACCCACAGGCCAGGAAATGCCACTCCAGAATAATCTTTCATGCTCTGATACTATTCTGTAACGTCCCCAACCACCCATGACTGGGCCATGCTACCCAAGGGAACACTTTCGTTCTCTCACAATGGAACATACTGTAACATACCCAATATTCAACTGAGCTATGCCACATCAATTTTCTCTTTAAACTGCATGCAATTATAACATACACATGCAATACTCTTGTGGAATCTTTGCATATAAACGTAAACAAACAATTACATTATGTAAATATACGATTTCATACTGAAATAACAGTAAATACAGATATGCAACATATACAGGGAATTACCCATAAACATACAGACAATTATAATCACATATATGATAAATCGTAACATAAGCACATAAATAACATTGCAACATGTAAATTTATCATACGATTGGTACTTATCTTAGAAATATTGTCACCAACTGTGTACAGACCATCCACGAACCTACCAACCTTAGACTACACTGTTCATCACTCTCAACAGTGAGTCACCCCCGAGATGGGACTGAACTCCACCTGGGTAAAGGGGTTCCTAACTAGGCTAAAGGCTCATGGACAATAGGAAAGAATTCATCTCAGGTGCTCACTCAAATATCAGCCTATAGCCTCTCATTCCCCACATGCCTGTCCCACCCAAGGAAGTGTTCCCCTTATATGTTCAACAGTCCCTCGACTGCCCCACTTCCCTTCCAGGGCTTCAACAACAGGCCGGACAAGAAGTCTCAGAGCACTGTAGTTGTAGTTTAGCACCATCAGGAAATCAATCCCCAAAAATTCTCTCGCTCAGAGAATTGATCATGGGTCTAACAACCCACCTCTTCAATTTCCCATGGGCCTGACAACCCGCTTCTTCAATCCCACTCCGAAGCTAACCAGGTACACCAACCAGAAATGATTATGGAAACATGCTCAGATACAATGAAATGAATGTCTGAAGAATAACAGACTGCATGAGTGAAATGGTCATGGAATCATTGACTGGATGACTGAGTGATGGGAGGAATCATCATGAAGCTGATCGTGAAAGTGATGGTGAAGTTGTTGGTAAGAATCCTCGTCAAAAAGTGACCAAATGAGCTAAGTCCCCACGATATGAATGCATGTCCCCAACTTGACACTTGTCATGCTGGAAGCTACTTTGGTCCACTTGTCCCCAACTTTAGAACTTAGGATAAAATAATTATCCATACTTTATGTTTTAAAGAAATATTGATATAATATTCCTTTTTGGCTTCAGCTCTCTAGCTTAGTCCTTTCCCTTAACTTTTGGCCCTCCATTTCCCTAACTGGTGGAGTTCAGTCCCCCATCTCTTTTATCATGGTCAGTCTGCGTGCAATGATGTATTTTATATTAATCATGAGACATGTACAAAATAGGCACACTGGCCTTTAACATCTAGGTGCTCTGGCCTAATTCCAAAACATAAGCATCCCAACTTATAATAAATGGCTCACTAGTCTATAACACATATCATATACACAAGGTTCGCTGACCTCTATACTGCGCGTACTTTAGTTACTGCACGCGGTATCCAGGAATGTGCACACTACATCATTTTACTGTGCAGTACATGCGCGCACTATGCCATGAAAGGTGCATTACAAAATGATGTCTAAACAACTCACCAACTTAAGTACACTTACATTATATTTACAATTGGGTTCGGTTGAGGGATATTACATATTATTTGTGACACCTGCAAAATACATATGCTAGTAACAACAAATGAAAGGAAATTAAAGGAAGAAACTATCCTGTGCTAACACACTATACTATATGCATTGGAAAGGTTGTGGCAAATCCTAGCTAACATATGATGGCCATGCGATTTATTAAGGTTGTATAGAACATAGTTGACAATTATTTTTGTATAGTGAAGATGGTAATATGTGATATGGTGGTGCTCTTGGAAATTAATGATTGTTGGTCTCGATGCATGGTTCAAAGTGGATGATTGCTTGATTAAGTAGCTGGCACGTACTAAGAATTGAATGAACATTGAAGTATGGAAGTGATGCGCAATTACTGCACATCACCTTTAATCTTTCCATTGAACGCCACCTTAGTCAGGTTATTGCTCAAAGATTGCTGCTGGGGTTATGCTCCGATTCCTTAGCGGGGAGAAACCACTCGGCGTACTCACGTTTTAAGGAATTCGATTACAAGTATGTTCCTTTTTTTGGCCCTTCATGAGTCTACTCTAGTATGAAATGGATGTTGGCTCAAGTGTATTGGTTTGTGCCTTCCTTAAGTTTGGAAACTATGTAAAATGGTGATTGTGAATGAAACATTGATGATTCTTTTTGAAATGATGTTGAAGTCATAACATAATTGGTTATCATGGGCATTAACAATCATAAGAGTTCTCTGTTATCCCTGCTGGTTTTATTAGAGTATCCTTGTTAGTCTTGGTGGGATATCTTCATGCTTTCACATCACTGTATCTAGTCTGAGGGATTTTATGGGGTTTAATGACTGAAGCGTTCGTGCCACCATGCATTGTACATTTGGGAATTCAATTGATTTCTCCACTAGAGGTCACATTTTTGGTTTTCTTGCTCTTAATTGGCCCTATATTCACCTCTATGTGGTAGTTGTTGGATTTAGGGGCACGAGGGTTATACCCTATGTGCATTAAATAACATTGCCATGCCAAGTTAAAAGCCTCACCTCCTATTATGGCCCCTATCACATAATTTTTTCCTGTCCACAAACAAATCTTAGCTCTCTCTGTGTGTACACCTTTGGCCTAAAAGTTTCCACCATCATGAGGAGTTGGCTCTGCTCCCCCTGTGATGGCTACCGGGCAAACCCTTAACCCTCCAGTCTCAATTTTCACAGAGAATATTGTCGGGCCTGTCAAGTTTGTTATGGATTATTGTGGATTGGATGTATGGTCAATTAATTTGAATGCAGACTCGCCCAGTTGGTCATATGACAACCGTGTTGGTTGTCATTTAGTTACTACCTTTGTGATAATAATGCCAAATCTTGCATTGTTATTGACACAACTCAAATTACACAGTCACTAGTTTTTTCACTAAGGATTGTTTGGATGTTTAGCTGGCATTGGTTACAAATGATTGATGTTGTTCACACCTATCACGTTATGTGTATGGTTTTTTTCACAATGAAATAATGGTCATGGTAACAATGTTTTTCCATTGGGGTCGAATGATTATGGAACTGGACGACTGCATACCCACTGTATCCTTATGATTGTTCAATTGTATAAGCCTGGGTTGCACACCATAGTTGGATATGATTGGATTAAATCGAAGTAATGATGTGTTATTAATGACTCAACACAATGTATTGAGTTATTACTAGGACTATGCGTTTGATTTTTTTATATTGCATTGTAATGTTTTGGTGACTGTGCATTGTGCATAATATGGATAGTTTTTGCTCTCACAGGGTTTTAAGCGTGTTTATTTTTTGCAATCGACCATTTTTTAATAAGGGCATGTTGTGGAGACCTCGTCGTTTTGGAGGGATGGCCCAATTTTAAGTCACATTTAATTGTTTTTTCTATTTTATAGTGGCAGAATTACATTACCTGGGCGAATGACCTTGTGCGTAGCTTGTGTCTAAATGGTGGTTCTTGGTTATATATTTAGATATCGATTTGGGCGTGGCAATTTGGTATTGATTATTTTGGTTACTGCATATATATGTTTAACGAATATCATTGCAGTTAAATGACAGGTCCGATTGTAGTGATCATGTGACTTCATTGTGAATTCTAGAAACATGAAATTGATTATATTGGTTGATTAAAGTAAGATATGGGCAGTGGTTGATTTTGATGGTTAACAGAATGGAAAGGCTATTGCTTGAAAATTGTTATAAGATGCGAAGAAGGGAACAAAATTCTCTTTACAGATTGTGTGGAATTCATAGTATCTTATGATGGCATTGTGTTGTATATTTTATTATGAACAATAAACTAGTTAAATGCACAAAAAATGTTATTTGGTCAAGATGATTGATAGTTGATGCATCTCTTTTCGCAGAGTGTTTTATGGATCACTTAATTAATTTCATGAACAATACTCATTTTTCTTCCCTTTCATTATTTCATTTTTCACTAATTACAAACCCCTTCATCTCCCATATTCATTTTTTCACTCCCTATTATGAGATTAATTACAATCAAGAGAATTTCGGTGTTAAAGCAGTCGGAAGTGGCAGTGTATTGCGTGGATTACAATGATGTTTTATTGGGTCAATTACAGTTGATTGTTGTTTTCATTGAGAAATAACCATGTTCTTTTCCCTTCATGGAATCATGTTTTCTCTCAATACAAAACCCCTCACATATCCCATAACCCTTTTCACCCTCTGCTCATTGATAAGTGGTAAAACAATTTTTATGGATTGGATTGCATGAGACTGATATATTGCTGAGCCAAAATCCATTTCACATTTTAAAAGAGTTGTCATGTATGGTTAATTAAAATATCATTGCTAATAAATCACGCATGCATGGATGAGATATTCAAATAAAAGGCTAAAGCATAGGCCTATTACACTTCTGTCAAAGAAAAGGACTAAGAAGTGGTAACATCAACAAAGGGAAATGTGGATTTTGAGTTTTATTTTATCTATTATTGTTTTATGACAGTTGACTTCAGGGATCTTTGAACAACATGCCTTATTTTGGATATATGAGTATTATTTTTGAAATAAATTCAAATTTCATGAGTTTAAATTACCAAAAGTGAATATGTTGATGGGAGACACAAGGAGGTGTGCTTTTCTTAACTAATGGTTATGTTATGATTTTTATGAACTAAAGGAAGTTACAAGGGGTCCCACATACTAGTTATTATTATTTATGACCCTTATTATAATTATTACTGTTCCCCCTAACTAAAGTTAGTTGAGTCTTTAGTTAACTTAACTAATGGATTGGTTCAACTTCTTCAACCAATTCTAATTTGTTAAAAGAAAAAGGAAAGGGAGGAACAAGAGGAGGACAAAAACAAAAGCATGCTAAGGTTTTCTCTTTGAGTTTATGTTGAGATAGTTCAATTTTCATTCATTCATTTATTCATCACAATCCTAATTCTCTTTTATGATAGTAGGGTCTTATTATAGACAACAATATTTAGGGCTGAATCAAATCATTCAAACACTTGTTTTTTAGAGGTGTTGATCTATCTTTGATAGTCTGTGTAGACTTGTCTGTTTGTGAATTAGTTTTCATGACTGATAAAGGCTATTGTGCAGAGTCGAGTGGGAAACAATTTGTGGCAAGCTGATCCAACTTTTAGAGTTCAGTTTTGGTTTTCTGTCAGAGGTCCTTTTGTATGTTCCATGGGGGATGTCTAAGTTTGACTTTGGTCCAAGATTTCTGTATGAGATTTTGTAAAGAAAATGACTCTTTGGTGAATTGGAATGAAATAACGAATTGTTTTATGTCTCATCTATCTCGATTATCATCTTGGTGTCTTTACTTCTGTTCTTACATTTATTTCAGCAACTGTTATATTAAAAAAATTACATAAAAAGTGAATTTCCAACAAGCATTTTTGATAAAAGACTAGCCTAATGATCCAGATTATTTTCGGCACGAAATGAGAACGGAGATATAATAAAGAAATGCACAGAGATATCGCAGATATTCAATAATACAACATAAATGTATCAGATATGCAACCATAAACACAGATATACAGTAATACACGATTTCTATTAATGAAAGAAATGTACAGAGACTGTAAAATACAGAGTAAAAGACTCGCTAGAATGGTGGCAGCTTATCCGCATCTTGGTGAGTTGCTTGTCTTGTTGCAGACGTCGTGCTGCTCAGTTTGTGGAAATATGTCACAAAACTGTTGCGGTTGAGGCTGCTCAACAAGTCAAGATACATGAGAGGACGATGTGCAGAAGGAATCTTTGCACTTTGCTGCAGCCTTGTCGACCTTCTTCTGTTGGATAGAAGGTGCTTGGGGCAAGGCTGTAGTGGTTGCAGTGTCCTTTTGTTCTCCTTTTGAACAGATTGTGAAGAAGCTGAATTTTCTAGTATGAGATACTACCTTGCGACACTTTTTAGGTGGAACAGTAGTCGGAACTACCTCAGGTATTCTGTAGAGATGACCCCCCAAAGTAACAATGACACTACGGGGTCGAGACTCATAAATAGCATGGTGTCTCCACATATATGGTTGGCCCAAGAGAACATCACAGACATCCAGTGGGGCAACATCACATAAAACCTCATCCTTGAAGAGTTGGATGCCGTATGACAATTGACACTGTTGGTTGACACGAAGATCTCATCCTTGCCAAAGCCACCTGATGTTGTATGGCTGTGGGTGTGGTGTTGTCAACAATCCCAACTGTTTGTGGACCTCTGCTGAGATGAGGTTATTCTGGCTTCCGCTATCAACAATAAAATGCAGCGGGGTCCCCTTCACCCACATCTGTGAATGAAAAAGGCACTCCCCCTCTTCAGGATCTGTTGGTTCTTCTAGTTGAATTGCTGCGGTCGCGACAATAACAGTGGGGTCTGCGTCAATGATCCGTCCTTTACAATTATTTTCAGAATAAGATTCTTAATCAGGGTTTGGATCTTTGTCTTTGATCTCGGCCACCAATGACTGTTTTGAGCGACATTCATCGGTGTTGTTCCAGGGGATTTTGTGGAACTCGCACCATTTTCCGATGTCCTTCTTTGTCTTCCCATGACCCTTCTTTTCTTGTGTCTTGGACTGGTTTTCGAGAGACTGTTTGTTAGGGCCATCTTTGTCATACTTTGGTTGTTGGGGATTTGCATACCCAGACTCCCATTTGTTTTGGTGCTTAAATTTCTGCTAAATTTTAACAGCATATCGATAAGCAACACCGAGTGAAGAGATGTCTGGAAAATCCATTTCAGTCTGGATGTATCTGTGTAGAGCCCCACGGTATTTCAGAACCAAATGTCGCTCGGAGTCTTTGATACCCATCTTGGTGCGCAAGGTATGGAAGGTATTGGTGAACTCTGAAACTGCTTGGCCCCTCTCTTGCCACAGTGTGGTCCATCTCATGTATTGGTCCTCATAGTTGCCAACAAGGTAATACTGTTCCTTTACCGCATCCACAAAAAAATCCCAAGTGGGATCGGCCCCATATATTCCAGACTCCTCTGTGGAACTTTGCTCCCAGTAAGTTTCCCACCAATGTTTGACATGAGGGAGATATTTAAGGAGTGGGAAGGTGATCTTTTCTTTGTCGAAAAAATTGTGAACAGAGAAATAACCTTCTAGCAGAGTTAACCATTTTTCTAGGGCTTCTGCATCTATCTGTCCTTCAGATACAGGAATATCAAAGTTAACTTGTACCTTGAAAGGCGAGGTGCCTCCAAAGTGGCCGCTTGATGAAGATGCACCTGATGCTATCGACAGACATTGAAGGATGTGGGCAAAATTCTTCATTATTTCGTCCCTCTGTCGCGTGAGAGCTTGCTCAAGCAACAAATTGATAGGATCGTTTGCTCCATCGTTTTTCTTTTCTTCCGCCATTGAGGGTTTCTTGGGTGTGCGAGAGAGATTGTCTTCAAGAGAGACAAGCTCGAGACCCAAATTTCTATACTAGAACCTCGTCGGGGACATGAACTGAAAAAATGATCAAGAGAAGCCTGCTCTGATACCACTGATCCAGATTATTTTCGGCACGAAATGAGAGTGAAGATATAATAAATAAATGCACAGAGATATCGCAGATATTCAATAATATAACAAAAATGTATCAGATATGCAATGATAAACACAGATATACAGTAATACATGATTTCTATTAATGAAAGAAATGTACAGAGACTGTAAAATACAGAGTGAAAGACTCGCTAGAATGGTGGCAGCTTATCTCTGAGAAGAGATGTGACGGCTACTCGCATTCGCAAGAAGATGATTACAATGAGGCTCTGAAGGCCTTTTTACAATAATAAGGAATGCCCAAAACTGTAGACATCCAAAAACCTAACTGTGGGAGATGAAGCGCCAAAAGTCATGTGGGCCCTGTTTGGGTAAGTGAGTACATCAACCTCCCGGGGTCGTAAATTTTGCATACGATCTCCGTTTTAGGTGTGTGATAGCTCATTGGAAAGGTATCATTGAGGAGATTCATTTTCGGGGCTCAATCATGAATTTGGGTATCATTAAGAACCTCTATCTCGAAAAGCCTTCATTTGGGCCCTCAAAATGGCCCCAGAAGTTAAAACCTGCTAAAAATAGTAAATTGCCAAAATTGTCAGAAGGTCATTTTGAGCCATTTGGAAAAGATGGGTGGCCACCAATACCCACTTGGATCAATACTCCCTCCTTAGGAAGCAATGGTCTCCATTGCGTTGAGTTCTCGGAGGAGAGAGAAAAGCATTTGTTGAATCCGCATCTTGGTGAGTTGCTTGTCTTGCTGGAGACGTCGTGCTGCTCAGTTTGTGGAAATCTGTCACGAACCTATTGTGGTTGAGGCTGCTCAACAAGTCAAGATACACAAGAGGACGATGTGCAGAAGGAATCTTTGCACTTTTCTGTAGCCTTGTTGACCTGCTTCTGTTGGATAGAAGGTGCTTCGAGCAAGGCTGTAGTGGTTGCAGTGTCCTTTTGTTCTCCTTTTGAATAGATTGTGAAGAAGCTGAATTTTCTAGTATGAGATACTACCTTGCGACACTTTTTAGGTGGAACAGTTGTCGGAACTACCTCTGGTATTCTATAGAGATGACCCCCCAAAGTAACAATGAAACTACGGGGTCGAGACTCATAAACAACATGGCATCTCCACATATATGGTTGGCCCAAGAGAACATCACAGACATCCAATGGGGCAACATCACATAATACCTCATCCTTGAAGGGTTGGATGCTGTATGACAATCGACACTGTTGGTTGACACAAAGATCTCATCCTTGCTGAAGCCACCTGATGTTGTATGGCTGCGGGTGTGGTGTTGTCGACAATCCCAACTGTTTGACGACCTCTGCTGAGATGAGGTTCTTCTGGCTTCCACTATCAACAATAAAATGCAGTGGGGTCCCCTTCACCACATCTGTGAATGAAAAAGGCGCTCCCCCTCTTCAGGATCTGTTGGTTCTTCTGGTTGAATTGCTACGGTCATGACAATAGCAGTGGGGTCTGCGTCAATGATCTGTCCTTTACCATTATTTTCAGAATCAGATTCTGAATCAGGGTTCGGCTCTTTGTCTTTGATCTCGACCACCAATGACTGTTTTGAGCGACATTCATCGGTGTTGTGCCAGGGGCTTTTGTGGAACTCGCACCATTTTTCGGTGTCTTTCTTTGTCTTCCCATGACCCTTCTTTCTTGTGTCTTGGATTGGTTTTCGGGAGACTGCTTGTTAGGGCCGTCTTTTTCATACTTTGGTTGTTGCATATTTGCAGACCCAAACTCCCGTTTGTTCTGGTGCTTAAATTTCTAGTCAATTTTAACAACATATCGATAAGCAACACCGAGTGATGAGATGTCCAGAAAATCCATTTCAGTCTGGATGTATCTGTGTAGAGCCCCACGGTATTTCAGAAGCAAATGTCGCTCAGAGTCTTTGATACCCAGATTGGTGCGCAAGGTATGGAAGGTAATTGTGAACTCCGGAACTGCTTGGCCCCTCTCTTTCCGTAGTGTGGTCCATCTCATGTACTGGTCCTCATAGTTGCCAACAGGGTAATACTATTCCTTTAACCATCCACAAAAAAATCCCAAGTGGGATCGACCCCATATATTCCAGAATCCTCTGTAAAACTTTTCTCCCAGTAAGTTTTCAACCAATGTTTGACATGAGGGAGAGCTTTAAGGAGTGTGAAGGTGATCTTTTCTTTGTCGGAAAAATTGTGAACAGAGAAATAACCTTCTATCAGAGTTAACCATTTTTCTAGGGCTTCTGCATCTATCTGTCCTTCAAATACAGGAATATGAAAGTTAACTTGTACCTTGAAAGGAAAGGTGCCTCCAAAGTGGCCGCTTGATGAAGATGTACCTAATGCTATCGACAAAAGTTGAAGGATGTGGGCAAAATTCTCCATTATTTCGTCCCTCTGTCGCGTGAGAGCTTGCTCAAGCAACATATTGATAGGATTATCTGCTCTGTCATTTTTCTTTTCTTCCAACATTGAGGGTTTCTTGGGTGTGCGAGAGAGATTGTCTTCAAGAGAGACAAGCTCGATACCCAACTCGCTATACTCGGACCTCATCGGGGACATGCACTGAAAAAATGATCAAGAGCAGCCTGCTCTGATACCACTGATCCAAATTATTTTCAGCACGAAATGAGAGTGGAGATATAATAAAGAAATGCATAGAGATATCGTAGATATTCAATAATATAATAGAAATG
Organism: Picea engelmannii; assembly: GCA_009831015.1. Classification (NCBI taxonomy): domain Eukaryota; kingdom Viridiplantae; phylum Streptophyta; class Pinopsida; order Pinales; family Pinaceae; genus Picea; species Picea engelmannii. Next base: position 570,473 of record ML806094.1, read on the forward strand.
TATCAGATATGCAACCATAAACACATATATACAGTAATACACGATTTCTATTAATGAAAGAAATGTACAGAGATTGTAAAATACATAATGAAAGACTTGCTAGAATGGTGGCAGCTTATCTCTGAGAAGAGATGTGATGGCTACTCGCATTCGCAAGAAGATGATTACAATGAGGCCTTGAATGCCTTTTTACAATAACCAGGAATGCCAAAAACCGTAAAAATCCAAAAACCTAACCCTGGGAGATGAAGTGCCAAAAGTCATGTGGGCCCTGTTTGGGTAAGTGAGTACATCAACTTCCCAGGGTTGTAACTTTTGCATACGATCTCCGTTTTAGGTGTGTGATAGCTCGTTCGAAAGGTATCATCGACGAGATTCATTTTGGGGGATTAATCATGCCCTCGACTATCATTAAGAACCTTCATCTTGAAAAACCTTCATTTGGGCCCTCAAAATGGCCACGAAAGTTAAAACCTGCTAAAAATAGTAAATTGCCAAAATTTCCAGAAAGCCCTTTTGAGCCATTTGGAAAAGGTGGGTGGCCACCGATATCCACCTGGATCAATCCTCCCTCTTTAGGAAGCAATGATATCCATTGCAATGAGTTCCCGAGGGAGAGGGAAAAGCATTTGTTGAATCTGCATCTTGGTGAGTTGCTTGTGTTGCTGGAGATGTCGTGCTGCTCAGTTTGTGGAAATCTGTCATGAACCTATTGCGATTGAGGCTGCTCAATAAGTCGCGATACATGAGAGGACGATGTGAAGAAGGAATATTTGCACTTTGCTACAGCCTTTTCGACCTGCTTCTATTGGATAGAAGGTGCTTGGGGCAAGGCTGTAGTGGTTGCAATGTCCTTTTGTTCTCCTTTTGAACAGATTGTGAAGAAGTTGAATTTTCCAGTATCAGATACTACCCTGCGACACTTTTTAGGTGGAACAGTAGTTGGAACTACCTCTGGTATTCTGTAGAGAGGAACCCCCAAAGTAACAATGACACTATGGGGTCGAGACTCCTAAACAACATGGCGTCTCCACATATATGGTTGGCCCAAGAGAACATCACAGACATATAGTGGGGCAACATCACATAATATCTCATCCTTGAAGGGTTGGATGCTGTATGACAATCAACACTGTTGGTTGACACTGAGATCTCATCCTTGCCGAACCCACCCGATGTTGTATGGCTGTGGGTGTGGTGTTGTCGACAATCCCAACTGTTTGATGACCTTTTCTCAGATGAGGTTCTTCTGGCTTCTGCTATCATCAATAAAATGCAGCGGGGTCCCCTTCACCCACATCTATGAATGAAAAAGACACTCTTTTTTCTTCAGGATCTGTTGGTTCTTCTGGTTGAATTGCTGCGGTCGCAACAATAGCAGTGGGGTCTACGTCAATGATCTGTACTTTACCATTATTTTCATAATCAGATTCTGAATCAGGGTTCGGCTCTTTGTCTTTGATCTCGACCACCAATGACTGTTTTGAGCGACATTCATCGGTGTTGTGCCAAGGGCTTTTGTGGAACTTGCACCATTTTCCGATGTCCTTCTTTGTCTTCCCATGACCCTTCTTTTCTTGTGTCTTGGACTAGTTTTCGAGAGACTGCTTGTTAGGGCCGTCTTTGTCATACTTTGGTTGTTGCAGATTTGAAGACCCAAACTCTCGTTTGTTCTGGTGCTTAAATTTCTACTCAATTTTAACAGCATATCGAGAAGCAACACCGAGTGATGAGATGTCCAGAAAATCCATTTCAGTCTGGATGTATCTGTGTAGAGCCCCACGGTATTTCAGAACCAAATGTCGCTCGGAGTCTTTGATACCCATCTTGGTGCGCAAGGTATGGAAGGTATTGGTGAACTCCGGAACTGCTTGGCCCCTTTCTTGCCACAGTGTGGTCCATCTCATGTATTGGTCCTCATAGTTGCCAACAGGGTAATACTCTTCCTTTACCGCATCCACAAAAAAATCCCAAGTGGGATTGGCCCCATATATTCCAGACTCCTCTGTGGAACTTTGCTCCCAGTAAGTTTCCCACCAATGTTTGACATGAGGGAGAGCTTTAAGGAGTGGGAAGGTGATCTTTTCTTTGTCGAAAAAATTGTGAACAGAGAAATAACCTTCTAGCAGAGTTAACCATTTTTCTAGGGATTCTGCATCTATCTGTCCTTCAAATACAGGAATATCAAAGTTAAATTGTACCTTGAAAGGCGAGGTGCCTCCAAAGTGGCTGCTTGATGAAGATGCGCCTGATGCTATCGACAGGTGTTGAAGGATGTGGGCAAAATTCTCCATTATTTCTTCCCTCTGTCGTGTGAGAGCTTGCTCAAGCAACAGATTGATAGGATCGTCTGCTCCATCGTTTTTCTTTTTTTCCGCCATTGAGAGTTTCTTGGGTGTGCGAGAGCGATTTTCTTCAAGAGAGAAAAGATTGATACCCAACTTGCTATACTCAGACCTCGTCGGGGACATGCACTGAAAAAATGATCAAGAGCAGCCTGCTCTGATACCACTGATCAGGATTATTTTTGGCACGAAACGAGAGCGAATATATAATAAAGAAATGCACAGAGATATCACAGATATTCAATAATATAATAGAAATGTATCAGATATGCAACCATAAACACATATATACAGTAATACATGATTTCTATTAATGAAAGAAATGTACAGAGACTCTAAAATAAAGAGTGAAATACTCGCTAGAATGGTGGCAGCTTATCTCTGAGAAGATATGTCATGGCTACTCGCATTCACAAGAAGATGATTACAATGAGGCTCTGAAGGCCTTTTTACAATAAGTAGGAATGCCAAAAACCCTAGACATCCAAAAACCTAACCCTGGGAGATGAAGCGCTAAAAGTCATGTGGGCCCCGTTTGGGTAAGTGAGTACATCAACTTCCCGGGGTCGTAACGTTTGCATATGATCTCCGTTTTAGGAGTGTGATAGCTCGTTGGAAAGGTATCATCGAGAAGATTAATTTTGGGGGCTCAATAATTCCTTTGGATATCATTGAGAACCCCAATCTTGAAAAACCTTCATTTGGGCCCTCAAAATAGCCTCGGAAGTTAAAACTTGCTGAAAATAGTAAATTGCCAAAGTTGCGAAAAATCTGTTTTGAGCCATTTGGAAAAGGTGGGTGGCCGCCGATATCCACCTGGACCAATCCTCCCTCCTTAGGAAGCAATGGTCTCCATTGCGTTGAGTTCCCGGGGGAGAGGGAAAATCATTTGTTGAATACGCATCTTGGTGAGTTGCTTGTCTTGCTAGAGACGTCGTGCTGCTCAGTTTGTGGAAATCGTTCACAAACCTGTTGCGGTTGAGGCTGCTCAACAAGTCGAGATACACGAGAGGACGATGTGAAGAAGGAATCTTTTCACTTTGCTGCAGCCTTGTCAACCTACTTCTGTTGGATAAAAGGTGCTTGGGGCAAGGCTGTAGTGGTTGCAGTGTCCTTTTGTTCTCCTTTTGAACAGATTGTGAAGAAGCTGAATTTTGCAGTATGAGATACTACCTTGCGACACTTTTTAGGTGGAATAGTAGTCGGAACTACCTCTGGTATTCTGTAGAGATGACCCCCCAAAGAAATAATGACACTACAGGGTCGAGACTCATAAACAACATGGCATCTCCACATATATGGTTGGCCCAAGAGAACATCACAGACATCCAGTGGGGAAACATCACATAATACCTCATCCTTGAAGGGTTGGATGCCATATGACAATCAACACTGTTGGTTGACACATATATCTCATCCTTGCCAAATCCAACTGATATTGTATGGCTATGGGTGTGGTGTTGTCAACAATCCCAACTGTTTGATGACCTCTGCTGAGATGAGGTTCTTCTGGCTTCCGCTATCAACAATAAAATGCAACAGGGTCCCCTTCACCTACATCTATGAATGAAAAAGGCGCTCCCCCTCTTCAGGATCTGTTGGTTCTTCTGGTTGAATTGTTGCGGTCGTGAAAATAGCAGTGTGGTCTGCGTCAATGATCTGTCCTTTACCATTATTTTCAGAATCAGATTCTGAATCAGGGTTCGGCTCTTTGTCTTTGATCTCGGCCACCAATGACTGTTTTGAGCGACATTCATCGGTGTTGTGCCAGGGGCTTTTGTGGAACTCACACCATTTTCTGGTGTCCTTCTTTGTCTTCCCGTGACCCTTATTTTCTTGTGTCTTGGAATGGTTTTTGGGAGACTGCTTGTTAGGGTCGTATTTGTTATACTTTGGTTGTTGCAGATTTGCAGACCCGAACTCCCGTTTGTTCTGGTGCCTAAATTTTTGCTCAATTAGAACAACATATCGATAAGAAGCATGGAGTGATGAGATGTCCAGAAAATCCATTTTAGTCTGGATGTATCTGTGTAGAGCCCCACGGTATTTAAGAACCAAATGTCACTCGGAGTCTTTGATACCCATCTTGGTGTGCAAGGTATGGAAGGTATTGGTGAACTTCAGAACTGCTTGGCCCCTCTCTTTCCACAATGTGGTCCATCTCATGTACTGGTCCTCATAGTTGCCAACAGGGTAATACTGTTTCTTTACCACATCCACAAAAAATTCCCAAGTGGGATGGCCCCCATATATTCTAGACTCCTCTGTGGAACTTTGCTCCCAGTAAGTTTCCCACCAATGTTTGACATGAGGGAGAGCTTTAAGGAATGCGAAGGTGATCTTTTCTTTGTCAGAAAAATTGTGAACAGAGAAATAACCTTCTAGCAGAGTTAACCATTTTTCTACGGCTTCTGCATCTATCTGTCCTTCAAATACAGGAATATCAAAGTTAACTTGTACCTTGAAAGGCAAGGTGCCTCCAAAGTGGCTGCTTGATGAAGATGCACCTAATGCTATCGACATGCGTTGAAGGATGTGGGCAAAATTCTCCATTATTTCGTCCCTCTGTCGCATGAGAGCTTGCTCAAGCAACAGATTGATAGGATCGTCTGCTTCGTCGTTTTTCTTTTCTTCCACCATTGAGGGTTTCTTGGGTGTGCGAGAGCGATTGTATTCAAGAGAGACAAGATTGATACCCAACTTGCTATACTTGGACCTCGTTGGGGACATGCACTGAAAAAATGATCAAGAGCAGCCTGCTCTGATACCACCGATCCGTATTATTTTCAGCACGAAATGAGAGCAGAGATATAATAATGAAATGCACAGAGATATCACAGATATTCAATAATATAATAGAAATGTATCAGATATGAAACCATAAACACAGATATACAGTAATACATGATTTCTATTAATGAAAGAAATGTATAGAGACTGTAAAATACAGAGTGAAAGACTTGGTAGAATGGTGGCAGCTTATCTCTGAGAGGAGATGTAACGGCTACTTGAATTCGCAAGAAGATGATTACAATGAGGCTCTGAAGGCCTTTTTACAATAAGAAGGAGTGCCAAAAACCCTAGACATCCAAAAACCTAACCCTGGGAGATGAAGTTCCAAAAGTCATGTGGGCCCCGTTTGGGTAAGTGAGTACATCAACTTCCCGGGGTCGTAACTTTTGCATACGATCTCCGTTTTAGGCGTGTGATAGCTCGTTGGAAAGGTATCATCAAGGAGATTCATTTTGGGGGATCAATCATGCTTTCGTCTATCATTGAGAACCTAGATATTGAAAAACCTTCATTTGGGCCCTCAAAATGGCCCCGGAAGTTAAAACCTGCTAAAAAAAGTAAATTGCCAAAATTGCCAGAAAGCCGTTTTGAGCCATTTGGAAAAGGTGGGTGGCCACTGATATCCACCTGGACCAATCCTCCCTCCTTAGGAAGAAACTGTCTCCATTGCGTTGAGTTCCTAGGGGAGAGGGAAAAGCATTTTTTGAATCTGCATCTTGGTGAGTTGCTTGTCTTGCTGGAGACATTGTGCTGCTCAGTTTGTGGAAATCTATCATGAACCTGTTGCGGTTGAGGCTGCTCAACAAGTCAAGATACATGAGAGGACGATGTGCAGAAGGAATCTTTGCACTTTGCTGCAGCCTTTTCGACCTGCTTCTGTTGGATAGAAGGTGCTTGGGGAAAGGCTGTAGTGGTTGCAGTGTCCTTTTGTTCTCCTTTTGAACAGATTGTGAAGAAGATGAATTTTGCAGTATGAGATACTACCTTGTGACACTTTTTAGGTGGAACAGTAGTCGAAACTACCTCTGGTATTCTGTAGAGATGACCTCCCAAAGTAACAATGACACTACAGGGTCAAGACTCATAAACAACATGGCGTCTCCACATATATGGTTGGCCCAAGAGAACATCACAGACATCCAGTGGGGCAACATCACATAATACCTCATCTTTGAAGGGTTGGATGTCATATGACATGCACAGAGATATAGTAAATAAATGCACAGAGATATTGCAGATATTCAATAATATAACATAAATGTATCAGATATGCAACCCTAAACATATATATACAGTAATACACGATTTCTATTAATGAAAGAAATGTACAGAGCCTGTAAAATACAGAGTCAAAGACTCACTAGAATGGTGGCAGCTTATCTCTGAGAAGAGATGTCACGCCTACTCGCATTCGCAAGAAGATGATTACAATGAGGCTCTGAAGGAATTTTTACAATAAGAAGGAATGCCAAAAACCCTAGACATCCAAAAACCTAACCCTGGGATATGAAGCGCCAAAAGTCATGTGGGCCCCGTTTAGGTAAGTGAGTACATCAACTTCCTGGGGTCGTAACTTTTGCATACGATCTCTGTTTTAGGCGTGTGATAACTCGTTGGAAAGGTTTCATCGAGGAGATGCATTTTGGGGGATAAATCATTCCTTTGGCTATCATTGAGAACCTCAATATAGAAAAACCTTCATTTGGGCCCTCAAAATGGCCCTGAAAGTTAAAACCTGCTAAAAATAGTAAATTGCCAAAATTGCCAGAAAGATGTTTTGAGCCATTTGGAAAAGGTGGGTGTCCATTGATATCCACCTGGACCAATCCTCCCTCCTTAGGAAGAAATTGTCTCCATTGCGTTGAGTTCCCGAGGGAGAGGGAAATGCATTTTTTGAATCCACATCTTGGTGAGTTGTCTGTCTTGCTGGAGACGTCGTGCTGCTCAGTTTGTGGAAATCTGTGACGAACCTGTTGTGGTTGAGGCTTCTCAACAAGTCACGATACATGAGAGGACAATGTGTAGAAGGAATCTTTTCACTTTGCTGCAACCCTGTCGGCCTGCTTCTGTTGGATAGAAAGTGCTTTGGGCAAGGCTGTAGTGGTTGCAGTGTCCTTTTGTTCTCCTTTTGAACAGATTGTGAAGAAGCTGAATTTTGTAGTATGAGATACTACCCTGCGACACTTTTTAGTTGGAACAATAGTCGAAACTACCTCTGGTATTCTGTAGAGATGACCTCCCAAAGTAACAATGACACTACAGGGTCAAGACTCATAAACAACATGGCGTCTCCACATATATGGTTGGCCCAAGAGAACATCACAGACATCTAGTGGGGCAACATCACATAATACCTCATATTTGAAGGGTTGGATGTCATATGACAATCGACACTGTTGGTTGACATGGAGATCTCGTCCTTGCCAAAGCCACCCGATGTTGTATGGCTGCGAGTGTGGTGTTGTCAACAATCCCAACTGTTTGACGACCTCTGTTGAGATGAGGTTCTTCTGGCTTCCTCTATCAACAATAAAATGCAGCGGGGTCCCCTTCACCCACATCGGTGAATGAAAAATGCGCTCCCCCTCTTCAAGATCTGTTGGTTCTTCTGGTTGAATTGCTACGGTCGTGACAATAGCAATGGGGTCTGCGTCAATGATCTGTCCTTTACCATTATTTTCAGAATCAGATTCAGAATCAGTGTTCGGCTCTTTGTCTTTGATCTCGGCCACCAATGACTATTTTGAGCGACATTCATCGGTGTTGTGCCAGGGGATTTTTTGGAACTTGCACCATTTTTCGGTGTCCTTCTTTGTCTTCCCGTGACCCTTCTTTTCTTGTGTCCTTGACTGGTTTTCGGGAGACTGCTTGTTAGGGATATCTTTGTCATACTTTGTTTGTTGCGGATTTGCAGAGCCGAACTCCCATTTGTTCTGGTGCTTAAATTTCTGCTCAATTTTAACAGCATATCGATAAGCAGCACCGAGTGATGAGATGTCTAGAAAATCCATTTCAGTCTGGATGTATCTGTGTAGAGCCCCACGGTATTTCAGAACCAAATGTCGCTCAGAGTCTTTGATACCCAGCTTGGTGCACAAGGTATGGAAGGTATTGGTGAACTCCGGAACTGCTTTGCCCCTCTCTTTCCGCAGTGTGGTCCATCTCATGTACTGTTCCTCATAGGCTCCAATAGGGTAATACTGTTCCTTTACCGCGTCCACAAAAAAATCCCAAGTGGGATCGGCCCCATATATTCCAGACTCCTCTGTGGAACTTTGCTCCCAGTAAGTTTCCCACTAATGTTTGACATGAGGGAGAGCTTTAAGGAGTGCAAAGGTGATCTTTTCTTTGTCGAAAAAATTGTGAACAGAGAAATAACCTTCTAGCAGAGTTTACCATTTTTCTAGGGCTTCTGCATCTATCTGTCCTTCAAATAAAGGAATATCAAAGTTAACTTGTACCTTGAAAGGCGAGGTGCCTCCAAAGTGGCCGCTTGTTGAAGATGCGCCTGATGCTATCGGCAGGCGTTGAAGGATGTGGGCAAAATTCTCCATTATTTCATCCCTCTGTCGCGTGAGTGCTTGCTCAAGAAACAGATTGATAGGATCATCTGCTCTGTCATTTTTCTTTTCTTCCGCCATTGAGGGTTTCTTGGGTGTGAGAGAGCGATTTTCTTCAAGAGAGACAAGCTCGATACCCAACTTTCTATACTCGGACCTTGTCGGAGACATGCACTGAAAAAATGATCAAGAGAAGCCTGCTCTGATACCACTGATCTGGATTATTTTCGGCATGAAATGAGAGTGGAGATATAATAAAGAACTGCAAAGAGATATCGTAGATATTAAATAATATAACAGAAATGTATCATATATGTAACCATAAACATAGATATATAGTAATACACAATTTCTATTAATGAAAGAAATGTACAGAGACTGTAAAATACAGAGTGAAAGACTCGCTAGAATGGTGGAAACTTATCTCGTAGAAGAGATGTCACGGCTACTCGCATTCGCAAGAAGATGATTACAATGAGGCTCTGAAGGCCTTTTTACAATAAGAAGGAATGCAAAAAACCATAGACATCAAAAAACCTAACTCTGGGAGATGAAGCGCCAAAAGTCATGTGGGCCCTGTTTGGGTAAGCGAGTACATCAACTTCCCAGGGTCGTAACTTTTGCTACGATCTCCGTTTTAGGCGTGTGATAGATCTCTGGAAAGGTATGATCAAGGAGATTCATTTTAGGGGATCAATCATGCCTTAGGATATCATTGAGAACCTCGATCTAAAAAAACCCTCAAAATGGCCCCGGAAGTTAAAACCTGCTAAAAATAGTAAATTGCCAAAATTGCCAGAAAGCCGTTTTCAGCCATTTGGAAAAGGTGGGTGGCCACCGATATCCACCTGGATCAATCCTACCTCCTTAGGAAGCAATGGTCTACATTGCGTTGAGTTCCTGGGGGAGAGGGAAAAGCATTTGTTGAATCTGCATCTTGGTGAGTTGCTTGTCTTGTTGGAGACGTCGTGCTGCTCAGTTTGTGGAAATCTGTCACTAACCTGTTGCGGTTGAGGCTGCTCAACAAGTAGAGATACATGAGATGATGATATGCAGAAGGCATCTTTTCACTTTGTTGCAGCCTTGTCAACCTGCTTCTGTTGGATAGAAGGTTCTTGGGGCAAGGTTGTAGTGGTTGTAGTGTCCTTTTGTACTCCTTTTGAACAGATTGTGAAGAAGCTGAATTTTGCAGTATGAGATACTAGCCTGCGACACTTTTTAGGTGGAACAGTAGTCAAAAATACCTCTGGTATTCTGTAGAGATGACCCCCAAAAGTAACAATGACACTACGGGGTCGAGACTCATAAACAACATGGCATCTCCACATATATGGTTGGCCCAAGAGAACATCACAAACATCCAGTGGGGCAACATCACATAATACCTCATCCTTGAAGGGTTGGATGCCGTATGACAATCAACACTGTTGGTTGACACGGAGATCTCATCCTTGCCGAAGCCACCCGATGTTGTATGGCTATGGGTGTGCTGTTTTCGACAATCCCAACTGTTTGATGACCTCTGCTGAGATGAGGTTTTTCTTGCTTCCGCTATCAACAATAAAATGCAGCGGGGTCTCCTTCACCCACATCTGTGAATGAAAAAGGCGCTCCCCCTCTTCAGGATCTGTTGGTTCCTCTGGTTGAATTGATGTGGTCGTGACAATAGCAGTGGGGTCTACGTCAATGATCTGTCCTTTACCATTATTTTCAGAATCAGATTCTGAATCAGGGTTCGGCTCTTTGTCTTTGATCTCGGCCACCAATGACTGTTTTGAGCGACATTCATCGGTGTTGTGCCAGGGGATTTTGTGGAACTCACACCATTTTCCAGTGTCCTTCTTTGTCTTCCCGTGACCCTTCTTTTCTAATGTCTTGGTCTGGTTTTCAGGAGACTGCTTGTTAGGGCCATCTTTCTCATACTTTGGTTGTTGCATATTTGCAGAACTGAACTCCCGTTTATTCTGGTGCTTAAATTTCTGGTCAATTTTAACAACATATCAATAAGCAGCACCGAGTGATGAGATGTCTAGAAAATCCATTTCAGTCTGGATGTATCTATGTAGAGCCCCATGGTATTTCAGAACCAAATGTCACTCGGAGTCTTTGATACCCAGCTTGGTGCGCAAGGTATTGAAGCTATTGGTGAACTTCGGAACTACTTGGCCCCTCTCTTGCCACAGTGTGGTCCATCTCATGTGCTGGTCCTCATAGTTTACAACAGGGTAATACTGTTCCTTTACCGTATCCACAAAAAAATCCCAAGAGGGATTGGCCCCATATATTCCAGACTCTTATGTGGAACTTTTCTCCCAGTAAGTTTCCCACCAATGTTTGACATGAGGGAGAGCTTTAAGGAGTGCAAAGGTTATCTTTTCTTTGTCGGAAAAATTGTGAATAGAGAAATAACCTTCTAGTAGAGTTAACCATTTGTCTAGGGCTTATCCATCTATCTGTCCTTCAAATACAGGAATATCAAAGTTAACTTGTACCTTGAAAGGTGAGGTGCCTCCAAAGTAGCTGCTTGATGAATATGCGCCTGATGCTATCGACAGGCATTGAAGGATGTGGGAAAAATTCTCCATTATTTCGTCGCTTTGTCACGTGAGAGCTTTCTCAAGCAACAGATTGATAGGATCGTCTGCTCCATCGTTTTTATTTTCTTCCGCCATTGAGGGTTTATTGGGTGTACGAGAGCGATTTTCTTCAAGAGAGACAAGCTCGAGACCCAAATTTCTATACTCGGACCTCGTCGGGGACATGCACTAAAAAACGATCAAGAGCAGCCTGCTCTGATACCACTGATCCAGATTATTTTCGGCACGAAATGAGTGCGGAGATATAATAAAGAAATGCACAGAGATATCACAGATATTCAATAATATAACAAAAATGTATCAGATATGCAACCATAAAAACAGATATACAGTAATACACGATTTCTATTAATGAAAGAAATGTACAGAGACTATAAAATACAGAGTGAAAGACTCGCTAGAATGGTGGCAGCTTATCTCTGAGAAGAGATGTCACGGCCACTCGCATTCACAATAAGATGATTACAATGAGGCTCTGAAGGCACTTTTACAATAAGTAGGAATGCCAAAAACCCTAGACATCCAAAAACCTAACCCTGGGAGATGAAGTGCTAAAAGTCATGTGGGCCCCATTTGGGTAAGTGAGTACATCAACTTCCCGGGGTCGTAACTTTTGCATACGATCTCCGTTTTAGGCGTGTGATAGATCGTTGGAAAATCGTCGAAGAGATTCATTGTGGGGGCTCAATCATGCCTTTGACTATCACTGAGAACCTCTATCTCAAAAAACCTTCATTTGGGCCTTCAAAATGGCCCCGAAAGTTAAAACCTACTAAAAATATTAAAATTGCCAAAATTGCCAGAAAGCCGTTTTGAGCCATTTGGAAAAGGTGGGTGGCCACTGATAACCACCTGGATCAATAGTCACTCCTTAGGAAGCAATGGTCTCCATTGCGTTGAGTTCCCGGGGGAGAGGGAAACACATTTGTTGAATCCACATCTTGGTGAGTTGCTTGTCTTGCTGGATACGTCGTGCTACTCAGTTTGTGGAAATATGTCACGAACCTGTTGCGGTTGAGGCTTCTCAACAAGTCGAGATACATGAGAGGACGATGTGCAGAAGGAATCTTTGCAATTTTCTGCAGCCTTGTCGACCTGCTTCTGTTGGATAGAAGGTGCTTGGGGCAAGGATGTAGTGGTTGCAGTGTCCTTTTGTTCTCCTTTTGAACAGATTGTGAAGAAGCTGAATTTTGCAGTATGAGATACTACCCTGCGACACTTTTTAGGTGGAACAGTATTTAGAACTACCTCTGGTATTCTGTAGAGATGACCCCCCAAAGTAACAATGACACTACGAGGTTGAGACTCATAAACTACATGACGTCATCACATATATGGTTGACCCAAGAGAACATCACAGACATCTAGTGGGGAAACATCACATAATACCTCATCCTTGAAGGGTTGGATGCCATATGACAATCGACACTGTTGGTTGACATGGATATCTCATCCTTGCCGAAGCCACCCGATGTTGTATGGATACAGGTGTGGTGTTGTCGACAATCCCAACTGTTTGATGACCTCTACTGAGATGAGGTTCTTCTGGCTTCCACTATCAACAATAAAATGCAGCGGGGTCTCCTTCACCCACATCTGTGAATGAAAAAGGCGCTCCCCCTCTTCAGGATCTGTTTGTTCTTCTAGTTGAATTGTTGTGGTCGCAACAATAACAATGGGGTCTATGTCATTGATCTGTCCTTTACCATTATTTTCAGAATCAGATTCAGAATCAGGGTTCAGCTCTTTGTCTTTGATCTCGGCCACCAATGACTTTTTTGAGCGAAATTCATTAGTGTTGTGCCAGGGGATTTTGTGGAACTCGCACCATTTTCTGGTGTCCTTCTTTGTCTTCCCGTGACCCTTCTTTTCTTGTGTCTTGGACTGGTTTTTCGGAGACTACTTGTTAGGGCCGTCTTTGTCATACTTTGGTTGTTGCGGATTTGCAGACCCGAACTCCTGTTTGTTCTGGTGCTTAAATTTCTACTCAATTTTAACAACATATAGATAAGCAGCACCGAGTGATGAGATGTCTACAAAATCCATTTCAGTCTAGATGTGTCTATGTAGAGCCCCACGGTATTTCAGAACCAAATGTCGCTCGGAGTCTTTGATACCCAACTTGGTGCGCAAGGTATGGAAGGTATTGGTGAACTCCAGAACTGCTTGGCCCCTCTCTTTTCACAGTGTGGTCCATCTCATGTACTGGTCCTCATAGTTGCCAACAGGGTAATACTGTTCATTTACCGCATCCACAAAAAAATTCCAAGTGGGATCGACCCCATATATTCCAGACTCCTCTGTGGAACTTTCCTCCCAGTAAGTGGAACAGTAGTCGGAACTACCTCTGGTATTCTATAGAGATGACCCCCCAAAGTAACAATGAAACTACGGGGTCGACACTCATAAACAACATGGCATCTCCACATATATGGTTGGCCCAAGAGAACATCACAGACATCCAGTGGGGCAACATCACATAATACCTCATCCTTGAAGGGTTGGATGCTGTATGACAATCGACAATATTGGTTGACACGAAGATCTCGTCCTTGTCGAAGCCACCCGATGTTGTATGTCTATGGGTGTGGTGTTGTCAACAATCCCAACTGTTTGACGATCTCTGCTGAGATGAGGTTCTTCTAGCTTCCGCTATCAACAATAAAATGTAGCAGGGTCCCCTTCACCCACATCTGTGAATGAAAAAGGCGCTACCCCTCTTCAGGATCTGTTGGTTCTTCTGAATGAATTGCTGCGGTCGTGACAATAGTAGTGGGGTCTGCGTCAATGATCTGTCCTTTACCATTATTTTCATAATCAGATTCAGAATCAGGGTTCGGCTCTTTTTCTTTGATCTCGGCCACCAATGTCTGTTTTGAGCGACATTCATTGGTGTTGTGCTAGGGGATTTTGTGGAACTCGCACCATTTTCCGGTGTCCTTCTTTGTCTTCCTGTGACCCTTCTTTTCTTGTGTATTGGACTGGTTTTCCGGAGACTGGTTGTTAGGGCTATCTTTGTCACACTTTGGTTGTTGTGGATTTGTAGACCCGAACTCCCATTTGTTCTGGTGCTTAAATTTCTGCTCAATTTTAACAACATATCGATAAGCAACACCGAGTGATGAGATGTCCAGAAAATCCATTTCAGTCTGGATGTATTTGTGTAGAGACCCACGGTATTTCAGTACCAAATGTCGCTCAGAGTCTTTTTTACCCAACTTGGTGTGCAAGGTATTGAAGGTATTGGTGAACTCTAGAACTGCTTGACCCCTCTCTTTCCGCCGTGTGATCCATCTCATGTACTGGTCCTCATAGTTGCCAACAGGGTAATACTGTTCCTTTACCGCGTCGACAAAAAAATCCCAAGTGGGATCGTCCCCATATATTCTAGACTCTTCTGTGGAACTTTGCTCCCAGTAACTTTCCCACCAATTTTTGACACGAGGGAGAGCTTTAAGGAGTGCGAAGGTCATCTTTTCTTTGTCGGAAAAATTGTGAACAGAGAAATAACCTTCTAGCAGAGTTAACCATTTTTCTAGGGCTTCTGCATCTATCTGTCCTTCAAATACAGGAATATCAAAGTTAACTTGTACCTTGAAAGGCGAGGTGCCTCCAAAGTGGCTGCTTGATGAAGATGCGCCTGATGCTATCGGTAGGCGTTGAAGGATGTGGGCAAAATTCTCCATTATTTCGTCCCTCTGTCGCGTGCGAGCTTACTCAAGCAACAGATTGATAGGATCGTCTGCTCCGTCGTTTTTCTTTTCTTCCACCATTGAGGGTTTCTTGGGTGTGCAAGAGATGTTGTCTTCAAGAGAGACAAGCTCGAGACCCAACTTGCTATACTCGGATCTCGTCGGGGACATGCATTGAAAAAACGATCAAGAGCAGCCTGCTCTGATACCAGTGATCCAGATTATTTTCGGCACGAAATGAGAGCGGAGATATAATAAAGAAATGCACAGAGATATCACAGATATTCAATAATATAACAAAAATGTATCAGATATGCAACCATAAACACAAATATACAGTAATACACGATTTCTATTAATGAAAGAAATGTACAGAGACTGTAAAATATAGAGTGAAAGACTCGCTAGAATGGCAGAAACTTATCTCTGAGAAGAGATGTCACGGCTACTCGCATTCGAAAGAAAATGATTACAATGAGGCTCTGAAGGCATTTTTACAATAAGTAGGAATGCCAAAAACCCTAGACATCCAAAAACCTAACCCTGGGAGATGAAGCGCCAAAAGTCATGTGGGCCCCATTTGGGTAAGTGAGTACATCAACTTCTCGGGGTCCTAACTTTTGCATACGATCTCCATTTTAGGTGTGTGATAGCTCGTTGGAAAGGTATCATCAAGGAGATTCATTTTGGGGGATCAATTATGCCTTTGGCTATCATTGAGAACCTCTATCTCGAAAAACCTTCATTTGGGCCCTCAAAATGGCCTCGAAAGTTAAAACCTGCTAAAAATAGTAAATTGCCAAAATTGCCAGAAAGCCATTTTGAGCCATTTGGAAAAGGTGGGTGGCCACCGATATCCACCTGGATCAATCCTCCCTCATTAGGAAGCAATGGTCTCCATTGCGTTGAGTTCCCGGGGGAGAGGGAAAATCATTTGTTGAATCCGCATCTTGGTGAGTTGCTTGTCTTGTTGGAGACGTCATGCTGCTCAGTTTGTGGAAATTTGTCACGAACCTATTGCGGTTGAGGCTGCTGAACAAGTCGAGATACATGAGAGGACGATGTGCAGAAGGAATCTTTGCACTTTGCTGCAGCCTTGTTGACCTGCTTCTGTTGGATAGAAGGTGCTTGGGGCAAGGCTGTAGTGGTTGCAGTGTCCTTTTGTTCTCCTTTTGAACAGATTGTGAAGAAGATGAATTTTGCAGTATGAGATACTAGCCTGCGACACTTTTTAGGTGGAACAGTATTCGGAACTGCCTTTGGTATTCTGTAGAGATGAACCCCCAAAGTAACAATGACACTACGGGGTCGAGACTCATAAATAGCATGGTGTCTCCACATATATGGTTGGCCCAAGAGAACATCATCGACATCCAGTGGGGCAACATCACATAATACCTCATCCTTGAAGGGTTGGATGCCATATGACAATCGACACTATTGGTTGACACAGAGATCTCGTCCTTGCTGAAGCCACCCGATGTTGTATGGCTACTGGTGTGGTGTTGTCGACAATCCCAACTGTTTGACGACCTCTGCTGAGATGAGGTTCTTCTGGCTTCCGCTATCAACAATAAAATGCAGCGGGGTCTCCTTCACCCACATTTTTGAATGAAAAAGGCACTCCCCCTCTTCAGGATCTATTGGTTCTTCTGGTTGAATTGCTGCGGTCATGACAATAGCAGTGGGGTCTGCGTCAATGATCTGTCCTTTACCATTATTTTCAGAATCAGATTCTGAATCAGGGTTCGGCTCTTTGTCTTTGATATTGGCCACCAATGACTGTTTTGAGTGACATTCATTGGTGTTGTGCCAGGGGATTTTGTGGAACTCGCACCATTTTCCGGTGTCCTTCTTTGTCTTCCTGTGACCCTTCTTTTCTTGTGTCTTGGACTGGTTTTTGGGAGACTGCTTGTTAGGGCCGTCTTTGTCATGTAGAAATTTCGATACAAATTAATGTATTCCTACGATTCTCCTGATATAACATTTTCACTATTGTTAAATACATAATCGCTTCTACTATTACTTTTGCGGAAGCAATTTTAAACCACGATCACAACCACAATGCACAAAGTGAAATATCAATAGCACACAACACATAAGTTTTACCGGGAAAGCATAAAGCTAAAAACCCCACTATCATATATTATGTATATCATGAATCATGAAACAATCTCATATGAAACTCTAATCCAAGAGCTCTCAGTACAATACAATCGTCTCACACTATCATACACAAATTAGCAAATACATGCGCCAATTTCCGTGTCCAGACAGCCTGCCTCCTTTGCACAAACTCTGCAATATGAATTCTCACAATGAATTGAGTGAATACAATTGCCTCGTTTGCACATGCTCATAAGCATATCCACTGCATGTGTGAACAAATCACAACTGATAGCCAAACTGTCCCTTTCACCTGTTATCTCAACTGGTGTCCATTGGAATGACATGCATGTAGTTAACCGTGG
>ML806095.1:0-10967 GCA_009831015.1 Picea engelmannii
GACCCTGCAACAAGCATGTCATCTACATACAATAGCAAGATAATATAGCTTCCATTTTCTATCCTTTTAAAATAAACACAGTGATCAGAATGACATCTACTATAACCCTATTCTGTCATAAACCTATCAAAATTCAAATACCATTGCCTTGGAGCTTTCTTTAGGCCATACAATCTCTTCTTCAACCTTCATACCAAATTCTCCTTCCCTTTGACCTCATACCCCTGTGGCTGCTTCATATAAATCTCTTCCTCCAAATCCCCATGGAGAAAATTTGGTTTTACATCTAACTGTTCAAGATGAAAATCTTCTACTGCCATGAACTCAAAATAGTCCTAATTGAAGTCATTTTAACAACAGGAGAAAATATTTCATCAAAATATATACCTTTATTTTGTGTAAACCCCTTTACAACAAGTCTAACCTTGTACCCTTTTGCTCCTCCATCTTCTTCCTTCAACTTGTAAGCCCATTTATTCTGCAATGCTATTTTTCCTGCAGGAAACTGAACCAAGTCCCAAGTCTAGTTATTTACCAAGGAATCGATTTCCTCCTTCATGCCTTGCTCCCACTTCCTTTTGGTGTCTACCTGCATCTCCTCTTCATAACATTCTGGTTCACCAAAATCAGTCAACAATAAATAATACAATGAAGGAGTATCGTTCAAGGGGTATACTTAACCTGGTATATCTTCTAACTACAGTTTCAGGAGTTTGACGTACCTCTTGCTCCTATTGTTGTACATTTTATTTCCTGGTTCCTTTGAAATTTATTTTCCAGTGATCTCATCAAGCACTTTGTATTCTAGTTTTTCTTTTTCCAGTTTCTTTCCCTGCAAATGATCTTTATACATGACCTTCTCATTGAATATGACATCTCTACTCCTAATGATTTTGTTATTTTCATAATCCCATAAGCCATAACCAAAATCATTAACACTGTATGTAATAAAGGTACACTTCTTGGATTTTGCCTCAAGCTTTGTTCTATTTTCTTTATCAATATGGACAAATGCTTCACAACTGAAAGTCTTCAAAAACGAATAGTTTACCTTTTTTTTGTCCATTCCTCCTCTGGAATTCTACCATCCAAAGATCTTGAAGGTCTTTTGTTTATTAAGTAAACAACATTATCTACATCATCTTCCCAGAACTATAAGGGAAAACCAGCATGCAATATCATACTCCTTGCATGCTCCATGATTGTCCTGTTCATCCATTCTGACACACCATTTTCTTGTGGTGTTCTTGGAATTGTCTTCTCTCTACGAATCCCATGGTATGAACAGTAATAATAAAACTCCTTGCTGCAATATTCACCTCCATTATCTGATATGAGACACTTCAAACCTTTTCCTGTCTCATTCTCTACCAAATCTTTCCATTTCTTAAAAGTATCAAAACATCAGATTTTTTTCGAATGCAATAAACCCAAGTTTTTCTAGTTGCATCATCAATAAAAGTAACATATTAACGATAGCCACCAAGATATGATACCTGAGCTGGTCCTCATACATCTGTATGCATAAGCTATAACCTTTAACTCTTCTTTTCTTTTCTGACTCTAATAAATCTGACTCTCTTATGTTTTCCATAAACACAATTCTCACAGAAGTCCAAATCAATTTGTTTAAGATCTGGAAACAAATTTATTTTTTGAAGTATATGCATTCCCTTCTCACTCATGTGTCTCAGTCTATGATTCCACAATGTTGTATCCACTCCTGTAGAATCAAAAGAGATAGAAAAGTCAGTATTACCAGTACACAAATACAATGTACCTACCTTCTCTCATTTTGCTATCACCAATGATCATTTGATGACCTTCCACATCTTATCTATAAATATGGATACATAACCTTCACTTTCCAAGTGCCCTGTTGAAATTAGATTTTTACTTAAATATGGAACATGTCTTACCTCTTTCAAAAACCATTGGTTTCCATTGCGTTGCTTATTTTTACCTTTCCCATTCCAACAATTTTGCATGGTGCATCATCACCCAAATGAACCTGTCCAAAATCACCTTGAACATAATCAAGAAAATGTTTCCTATGGGGTGTGGCATGAAATGAATCCCCTGAATCTACTACCCAAGACTCAGAAATATTATCTACAGAACGAATCAAAGCATCTTGTAACACATCACATGTTACATTTTCTTCTTGATTTCTCTCATGTTGTCCATCTCTTTGTTTCTTTGGAGCTCTACAGTCTTTCTTCAGATGTCCTTTCTTCCCACAATTCCAACACTCTATATTTCCAAGTCTGGATTTGGATCTACCCTTCCTATAATTCTTGCGATTCCTTAGGCCCTTTCCTCTATCATTTTGTTTTCCCCTGTTCTCTATGTTCAACGCATTACCAGATGAGAACCTGTTCTTTTTTGTCACATTTCCTCACTAAGGATAACACCAAAAACATCATCAAATTTTAAAGTATTTAAATCAGAGACAGAGTTACGTATAGCCATTCCAACTTTCTAGCAATGAGCACAAGATTAGAAGAGCCCTGACCTCATCATAAAAGTCCACTTTTATATAACTTAGTTGATTAGTAACCGTATTAAATTCATTTAAATGATCTACAATAGACCTACCTTATGACATCTTCATATTAAATAATCTCTTCATTAGAAATACCTTATTGGACGTCGAGGGTTTTTCATACAATTTAGCCAATGCGTCCATCAAATCCTTCATTGTATTTTCTTTCAAAATATTGAAAGCCATCGATGTTTCCAGGCTCATCTGTATCATTCCTAGAGCCAATCTGTCAAGAATATCCCATTCTTCGTCCTTCATGGCCATCGGATTCTTTGCTACTCCATGCAATGGTAGGAATAGATCCTTCTAATATAAGTAATCTTACATCTGCATCTTCAATAACTGGTAGTTTTGGTCGTTAAATTTCTCGACCCTAAGATTTTCATATTGCGACATTGCTCCCACTTGAACCAGGAACCCTCTTTTCTTGCAAGTTACCTTTCTCTCTGATACTGGTTGTTATAAAACTAGGATTGCAGAGCAATAAAATAAAACAAATGCGAAAATAAAATACAGAAGATATACAATACAATAGAGACACAAATATATGTGGTTCACCCAGTGTGGGCTACGTCCACCAAAGAAATTTCCAGGTCCTTCCTTTATTATTATCTAGTAATTGAAGGGATACAACCGATAGCAAACTCGTTGTAACTTCCTCTTCTTTCTCTCACAATATCCTCTCTCAAAATACAATATCCACTTTCCTCCTTAGCCACAATACATTTACCTCATAAAATAGGGTTTCCTTCTAGGGAAAAAAACCCTAACATAATTTCTATCGTTAGATCTGCGACCTTATAATGAACGGTCCAGATTTACAATGAAATTACAATATAAATTTACAAGGCAATTTTTCCTCCAGTGGATTCACCACGAACCCCCATCGGGGGACGCTTCCCATGAACCCCTGTCGGGGGCCTACATGCCCCCAAACCCCCTAGCCGGGAGGATACCCCCCTCGGACCCTGCAGAGGGGATAACCCCCCTCTGCACTCCCCCACATGGAAGAGTGTACATACTTATGGGGTGTAAATACTTCATGGGGTATAAACACGGTTGAAAACAAAATACCTCTGAATGAGGAAGATAATTAGGCTCCACAACCAACAAATATGTATGTGGGTTAGTAGTGGGGGAAGTTTGATTTCAATTCATTATGATAATTGAGAGGACTATACTCTTTATTATCAGATTATAAGTTGCATTTTTAAATCTTATTTTTAACTTTTTCAATTAGGATTTAGTTAATTTCATTTTATATTTTGTATTTATTGCAATTCATTTTCTACATTCATTCTATCTCTATTTACATTTTTCTATTTTTCTTCTATTTACATTTTTCTATTTTGTATTTATTAGTTTAGATTAGATAAAGAGCATAACATAGCATATTAACTTGCATGACACAATCAAGCCATAATTGCTATAGAACTCACCATTTTAGGAGAAAAACATTTAATTGGGCATTTTATTAAGTAAACCTACTTGGTTGATGACATGAGTTTTCCTACATTAACAATATGATAAGGAATTATATGCCTTAGCAATATGAAAAGGAATTATATTCTTTAGTTCAAGCTCTCAATAAAATATATCATCATCTCCTCTCTTTTTTTATAATTAAATATACATGATCAATTCCATTTGAAATGGGCTTCATATATCCACTAATTTCTTCTTGTCATTAAATACAAGAAGGTTACCTCAAACAAGGTCTCTAATTTAATTTACTCAAATATCCACTAGTTAGTCTATTCGATATTTTAGATATTTGGTTTGTGGTATATGACTACTCAAAACATATTTATTAAACCAATACCTTCTTTGGACCTCATCTCTAAACGTGCAACCATGAATCTCATCACATACTACTTCAAGATTTCCATACTTTTGCATATGGAAAACATTTTGGATCCTCTAAGATACTTATTGGAGAAGAACATTTTGGGTATGTTTTGGGAATCACACAGGAGAAAACTACACGACAAGTTAGCAAGGGAGAAACATGCACAAAATACAATTGGCACATATTCTAGAACCATTGTACGGAGGGTGGAAGTTAGTTAGTAGTAATTAGACCATTTGGTCCATATGAGTAGAGTTCAAGAGTATGATTGGAGAATGATCTAAGTGGGCACAATATGCACAGATGATTAGGGAATTTTGGATAGAACTGATGTATACTATATGAGCACCATGTGAAACAGATGTGAGAATTGAATATGGGTGAATAAGATAAGAATGCAACCATTGTGGGCATATTATGATCTTTGTTTTGTTATGATGTATTGGTTTAATCTATTTGTTGTGCACATGTAATATATGCTTAATGGTTAATATGAATATGTATATCATGGTTCCACGCACATGTTGAATGGATAATTAAGATGAATCTATCATATGTTATTATGGTGTTATGATTTCACACACAAGGTATATTGCATATTGAATGAAGGTTAATTAGGAATAAATGTTAGAACAGTCTCCATTCTCTTCATGAATGTGGAAGCCTAGTTCCTATAGTCCCCATAGGTACCTTGGGTGAGACTTCACCTACTTGTGGGTGATGCCGAAAGTGATGGTATCTTGGAATTTGTTGGTAAGTTAATGTTTAACCCCAAGTCTTCTCATTGTGCACCAACAAATGGTTTTGTTGTAGGGACTGGGATGTGTGACTGAGGGGGGTGTGGAGACCTACTAAGGAGAAGATTGGAAAATGGTTGGATGTGATGGAGATTGATTTTTTTGTATATCAAAATAAGAATCTACGAATTAATGTAGAAGAATGGCTACCAAGGTATTTGTTTACATATTTGCATGAAATTTTATTTGTTGATTTCCCAAATATTTGAGCAGAGTAAATCAAAAGATTTTTTCAACAGACCGGAAGATATCGAATGATGGTTCTGAGGAATTGAACCCCTGAATCAATTCAACAAGTTAACATAGTAAGAAATAAGACATAACACATAGTTGATTATGGTAAAATTTTAGAAGTCATAGTTATCTTCTTTAACATTCATTAACAATTGCATGTAATAGGATCAATGAAAGATAAACAATAACATAACACAAGATATATCCTGGGAAACCCTCATGGTGGATAAAACCAAACAACTAATTCTTCAATATAGATTCCTTCAACCAGTACAATTTCACATTATAGATCTCCAAAAATATACAAAGACTAAGATACCAAAGACTAAGAAACCAAGACCTCATGTGGTATACCTCCTTTGTTATGCTCCAAATACACAAGAGAAGGTGAGTTGTATATGTGTACAGATAGGAGGAACTCAACCTCTGTTTATACACATAACTTGACTCCTGAAAATACGTAAGCCTAAGAGGGGCCGTTTTGACTTTTACAATAAGGATAACAATAAAATAATAATTTCTTTTGAGTCGATTTATACAATAATATTACAATAACCTTCTCGAGGTTTGACTAATAAAAATACAAAAGAATATCTTCTGTAGTTACACCAAAATATCAATATATTACTGGATGGATAGTGTGTTGAGAGGCTACATACTTAATTTTCCATAGATTGTACTCATTCTTATAGTGCTGATAAAAGGGAATTCTTTAAATGACTGCATGGAAGAGACCTGAATTCACTATCTACTTGGATCAATATTATATTGTGCGAAAAGGGAGTTATGGAAATGGAAACTGATTCCTAAGCACCTTTACGCACATAGGGGGACCAGGGGCAGACCAAGGGATGCTCTAATTGAAAATAGGGATGAAGGAAAGGAATGAGGAACATATGGGTTGAGGATGCCAAGAGAAGAAGAGTGTGCATCAGTGTGGGACTACGATCAATGATTCAAGATAGTAAAGGATCGGTTGACATTCTAGATTCTAGATGAGAAGCATAGGGAGTGGTTTATTGCACGAATGTTACTGTAGATTTAAACCTTGTACAATTATTTACTGCAAAAATATTTTCAATAAAAGAATAGAAAAGATACAATGGAAAATACACACATTACATAGATATTTTTTCCTTGGAAGCCCAAACCAGGAAAACTAGCATATTCTATATTCATTCATCTCATACATTGTTTACAATACAATGTACATATAGGATCTTGTAGCATCCAAAACCCTAATCCAATAATTTGAATTAGTCAACAACAATAATTACTTAGCTGGAAATATAAACCATCGACGAAAACCATGTACTGAAAAACTGCCCAAAAACGGATGCAAAAAATCACCACTTTTTTCGGGGGCGTTTCCTCAAACCCCCACCCCCCTACGACCCCCCGGAGAGGGAGTATTTTCCCCCCTATGGATCCCTGAGATAGGGGGTTCTCTGTAAAATAGACACTAGTTCTAACCATGCAAAAAATATAACGCATACCCAATCGTTACTGCATATATGTTTCCCTTTGACACAACAGAACATTGCGACGTAGTTAGAAGCTCTAGAAATTTCTATGAAATTAGAATCATCCCCTGTAGGAGAAAGTGGCACATGGATGGCTCAAGTTCAATCACAACCAGCGCCATTGACCATTCAATTTCAAGAAATTGCTAAGGGGAAATAAAAGCGTGAAGAATTATAGTGCACTAATTGCAGAACATAACATTATCATAAGAATGTGTGTCCATCGTTTCAACTATATTTGAATACAGGAGCATCAAATCCTTTATGGGTATGGTGTGAGATTTTCAAGATGATGGACCACCACCATACTAATTGTCCATTGATGTAAAAATATCATAGCTCTATAAGGAACTTGTTTCGCAATTTTTGTAAGTTAGTAGGACATGACGAGAAGGATTATCGTGCATTTGATCTGTTGAGAGAATGCACTGCATATGCATATAGAGTCCAAGAGAAATAATAAAAAGGAGGAGTTATGCAATATAATACTCCCATAGGCTATAATCAAGGAGGAAGAGGAGGATTCATAGGCCATAGGAGAGGAGGATTCGGTAGAGGAAGAATACCTATTATATGTTACAACAACAATAATCATAAACATTTAGCACGAGACTACCTAAATCCTTGTACAATGTGCACTTATTGTAGAAATCTAGACCATGTGACGAATGATTGTCCAAAGTTTATCGTGAAATGGAAATAAAAGAGGAAATAAAATGAACAACCTAAGGTAGAAGTAGTTACGCATGGAAGGATGAGAACCCAAGATGATGCGATATATCAAGGGAATAGAATACACCGTTGGGTAAGGAAAGTAGTGAATCATTCTCCGTTGTTTGATCCTAGAAGAGATAAAGAGACCTACCAACAAGGAAAAAAAATTTGGTTTGAGCATAGTGGATAACATCACCTTCGACCATGCCACCTTTGTATGACAGACCACTAGTGTATGATATGCCTCTAGTCTATGACCATTCAGAAAAGAAAGATGAAAAGGTAAGTAATTTGAAAAGGTTTTTAAGAAGTTGCTTAGAAATAATGAAGGATGAGTCTACTTTGAGTATTCTGTGTGGAATGATTGACCATTGTGCATAAGAGAAAGAGATACATGTCACATACCGAGTAGTTAACAAGGCACACTGCAAGAAGAGAATGAATAGGGAGTTATGAATTAATGCACAGATAGAAGATTAAGACATGGACAATAGCATTATAGGTATGGGATATGATGTGAATTTAATATTGAGGAAAACTTGGGATATGATGGGCCAACCAAAGTTGATTTGGTCACCTATCCAGTTGAGACTAGTGAATCATTATAAGATTGTTCTAGTTGGAAGGATGATAGGGGTAAATGTTAATATTGATGGAGTGCACAGTATAGAAGACTTTGAAGTGATCGAAATAGTAGACGGTATTACACCATATCCAACACTATTGGGACTTGATTGGGAATTTTATTACCAAACTATCATTGATATAAAGAAGAGACAAACAGTATTTGAAGTAGAAGACTTGAATATTACTACACTTTTAGATCCCATTGAAGGAAGAATATTTTTAAAACCAACAAAGGGAAAAGGACTTGATAATATGTATAATATGACTGTGTGGATGGATTATTATGTGAATCCTACAGTTGAGGGTTTACTTAGTTGGTGGAGTATTTTTTCTTATGTGTCAGACTCAGAAGAGGCTCTGAAGAATTGGAAACAAATATTGCATGAAGTATCAACAAGGAAATGTGCTCGGATTACCCATGTGTTGTGATGGATTGGAACTCAGATATATGAACCTCCAAAGTATGATGGATTGAGTGATGTATTTTATTTTATAAGAGAATTTGAATTGCAAATATCATATCAACAAAGATTATTTGCTTTAGATGTTGTGTTGAAAGATACTCCAGCCAGATGGTGGTATACACACAAGGACAAAGTAGAGGATTGGAAACAATGAAAAAGGTTACTAGAGGTCAGGTTTGGGATAGAGAAAAAATATGCTATGAAGAAGTATATTGGATTAAATATCCCTGCAAACCCTATTACGAAATGCATATCGGAGTGGAGATCAATAACTAAGAAAGAGTGGACAAAATTATTTGTGCATACTCTATACACAATTCCAAATAATTGGTACATAGAACTAGAAGTGCACAGAGGAACATGATATTGGGAAGAGTTGACCAGGAACTTCAAGGTAACGTTAAACTTTGAACATTATGATCCTTTGATTGATTCAACCTTGCAAGTTATTAAGAATGATATTTTTGCATCAGAAGACTCGATAGGGTCTGTACCTTTGTATAGTGTACCTAGATTTTGTGTGACAATTGAGTGGCTACTAGACTGTTATAATGTTTCTCAAGAATACTAGGAGGATGAAGACCCCAGAAATTTGTAGATGCAAGAAACTAAAGGAGAACGCGTAGTATAAGGACCAGAGATTTAATCAATTATGTATGCAAATCCCTTAAGAACAAGAAAAGTAAACATTGGTATAGAAGATAAGCCTAAGTTTGTGAACATAAGATAATATTGGAGCAATGAGATAGTCGAGAAGATTGTTGACTTACTATGTGATCCAGAAATCAGTGCTTATCAATTTACACCTTAACTTTGATTTTAACAAGATATTTTATGACAATGCATGTGAATGTATAAGTGGTAAAAACTTAAAGAATGAAGAGAACTTGCAGAAAAAATAAGAAGCAAACCATCAAAAGAATAGAACACCAAAATTTGATAATGGAGTTCGGAAAATATTCCTACGTCTTTGTGCCTTTAGCGGCAATGTGGGAGGCTTCTTTATTATTCCTAAATGTTAAAATTTATGCTTCAAAATTACATCACTCAGTTCTCTGACTGAATCAGTTGTATTCTTCTCTATCTCTGGAACTTGATGCAACATACAAAACTCAAAAAGGTGGAGTAGAACTCCCGGAATAAGCCTCACAAGTTTAACTACTCTTTTGGATTTGCTACCTAACTCTTGCTTCAAGAGTCGCTTGTGGCTTGTTTCAAAACTACATAATTCTTTGTTTATATATTTTTGGGGTTGGGTTTCACATCCCAACTTCTTCCCAAAATATGGCCTCAAATCGGGCTCTAGATCCTCCAATAATGGGAAAAATCCAATTAAAAAGGGCTAAAGTACATAAAAATAAGCCCAAAATACATTAAAAAATCTTAACATAATGTTAAAACACCACTTTTAGCCAAAAATATGTGTGCACCCCTTTTTCGTCGTCCTTTGGTCATATGGAGGGCCATGTGGCCACGTGCTATAGCTCTAACAATGTCACACCCACTAGTCCTTTGCACTCCAGGTCATGTGGCAGCACCATATGGCCGAGTGCCAGGCCCCGAACAACACTTGTGCCCTTTCCATATCTCCTCGACTAGCGCTTGGTCAAAGGGTAGACCTCGTCGACCGGGTGTTTTACCCTTAATCCTTCGCATCATCCCTTTAACATTAATTAAGGTCGTAAGCCTTAAAATTCATGCCTCTTGCCATGTTGTTTAGAATATTGTTGGTAATTCATTGCCTATGTCAGAGGTCTCGAGTTCAAATCCTGTGGAGCACAAAAAAACTTTGACCTAGGCCTTATTAGCCCAATCTGGGGTGCCACGTGGTGTCGTGTTATTGGGCCACGTCTCACCTCATGATTGGACCGTACTATTGACTCATCAATCCAATCTCCACACAGTCAACTTCCCAGTCAACACTGCCATGTGTCAAATATGTACAATCAACACTATACATGCCACATGTCCCAATCGGATGATGCCACATAATTGTCATACCAGAAACATGTCATGTTTCTACTGGTTCCACTTCACCGTACATATTTCCATGTCATCTTTCATACAATGCCACATGACAACTTTTTACTAGTCCAACTCGACTCTGAAATTCCAAATTCACTTGCCATATGTCATGCACTAGTGCTTCCACGACATCATGCTAATGTCAACATGACATATTGTTGACTGTTGATGTTTGAACAACATTGGGAA
>ML806095.1:11017-41823 GCA_009831015.1 Picea engelmannii
AAGAACTAGGAAACCATAAATCTAGATGGATTCAGAAACCTCGTAAACTAATCAATTGCATTTATTGATTGATAAAATTGCATGTTCGCCATACTGGAATCACAATTTCAAATTTCCAATGAAATATAAAGAAAAAGTGAAAACGACTGAGCGTAAAGTGTGTCGTTAAAAGATTCAAGCTTTTGAGCATGTTGATTGGACAGACCTCGGGATAATATATGCATTTCAATCAATTCATAGTGTTGGTCACATGGATGACATGAAAATAACGACAACATTGGATGAGTTAGGTCAACATTGTGTTATTTCCGACGGTGTTTTTTTTTTTAACATAAGTTTTATTTTATGCTAGGACCAATACGAGTAGTCACATGTAGGTATGATATATGTGACAGAATAAAAAAAATGTATTGGAAATTGACCAAATCAGTACAATAGGCCAATGTTTAAATGGGTAGAAGTAGATCGATATTGTTCATCATTTTTCCCATTATAAGGACAGAGTAATATTCTTCCAATGAAAGATGAAGGGAAAAATATTGTAATTACTATATTTTTTGTCCTCTTTATACAAAGATGAAATGATTCTAAATTCATGGGAATAGCAAAGCTTGATGCTTCTTGTTTATACAACAAGAGTGAAGTGGAGAGCTTGAAGTATCAATTGAGTGCCAAATAAAACGATCATGTTATCTGAAACTTCTTATCAATGTTAATAGGGAGGTGTGGTGTTTTCTCTCTTCTATCCGGCTAACCCCTATAGACAAGGGTTTCCCTAATTAGTCATGTGAGGTGACTAAGGGAGTAATGCGTAGTTGGGTACAAGTATTGCCATTTGCATGTGAGGTGGCTAGGTGTGAATAAGACTTGAAGCTTAGCCTTGCCTATGCCATGTGAGGTGGCTAGGTGTGAATGAGGTTATAGTCATAGTCTTACCTACACCATGCGAGGTGGCTAGGTGTGAATAAGACTAATGGGAGAGGAGAAACATCACAACATGGTCATGGAGACTATGGAAGTGGTTGTGTACTATTGGAAAACATTGAAATAGTTGTGTTCTATTGGTCGATTGCAGCATAGTCATAAAGAATGTAGCAGATGATTTGAGCTATAGATGGCATGGTAGTAGTAGGATAGTAATTGATTGCAGAGTAATCAATGGATTACTAGATGAAGGAACCAAGACATTGGTTTCAAGAGGAAACCTCAATATGTCTTGCGGTACATTGGTTCCATGAGGGAATATCGATGTGTCCTAGAGATGTTTTAGGCACGGATCAAGAGGGAGTACATATTTCCTCACAACCCTCAACAGAATGGGGTCATAGAGAGGAAGAACAGATCTATTTTTGAGACAGTCAAGGCAATGATTCATGATCAACATTTACCTATGTTTCTTTGGGAAGAGACATCCATGACTGTAGTGTATGTTAAGAACAGAAGTCCTCATAAGACTTTGAGGAACATGACGCCCAAGGAGGTCTTCATCGAAGTGAATCCTGAGGTTGGAAACTTCGGGATATTTGGGGTTTCCAATATACATTCATATACCCAAGGAGAAAAGGATCAATCTAGACCCTTCAGGAAGAAAGGGTACATTTGTGGGGAACAATGAGTCTCCAAAGGAATACCAGATCTACATCCCTTGTCAAAGACAGATTGAGGTGAATATATATGTTACCTTTGAGGAGGACATATAATTTAAAGAGATCTATAAGGTCTCACATGGATATTGATAAAATTGATCCAATTGATCTCGTTGATCTTGTAGCTCCAGTTGATGTTCCCAGAGATATTGCAGTAGGTTAGAAGAGGCCTACATGGGATCATTAGACTCTGTAGGAGGAATAAGGATATGCATCTCCTCATGGTACCTTCTAAGAGAGAAAGTTACCTTAGAAATATTCATGCTATGCCACATATATGAGCCACATAATTCATTTTGAGCATTCATGATATGAGGAGGCAACTGGTCATCCAATATGGAGAAATGTCATGATGGAGGAGTATCAATCAATCATGAAGAATGATGTGTGGGATACTGAGACTTTAGGGGAAGTCTGTAGTTACTTCCAAATGGATCTATAAGATCAAACACATAGTTGATGGGAGCATCGAGAGGCACAAAATGATATTTGTTACTAGAGGATTATCTCAAATGGAGGGAATATATTATGAGGAGACATTTTCTCCTGTTGCTCGATACACTTCTATCTGGATGATTATTTCCCCTAAAGCATCCATGGGTTGGAGAGTACATTAGATGGATGTAAAGACAAGATTTCTCAATGGATATATTGAGGAATAAGTATACATCGAGCATCCAAATGGTATCGTGATACATGAGAAGGAGTCGCATCTGTGCAGGTTGAAGAAGGCCTTGTATGGACTCAAACAACCACCTCGAGCTTGGTATGAGAGGATTGATGGACACCTGATGATTTTTTGGCTTCAGCAAAAGTGTTTTCAATCCCATCCTATACTACAGTATTGTTAATGGTGAGTCCCTGATTTTGGTTCTGTACGTTGATCATTTATTCCTCACTGATACAGAGTTCCTTATTGTTGAATGCAAGTATGGATTGTCCTCTAAGTTTGAGATGAAGGACCTTGGTATGATGCACTACTTCTTGGGAATAGATGTGTGGCAGAGAACTGATAATATCTTTCTGAGTCAGGGGAAGTACACAATTGAGATATTGAAGAAGTTTGGGATACTAAAATTGAATCCCGTGGCTACACCATTGGTGACAAATATGAAGAAACTAATTATCTCTTCTTCCAATTTTGATGAAATTGATCTGACTCTTTACAGACACTTGATTGGATAATTGATGTATCTAGTTAACACCAGACCAAATATTTTCTATGCAGTGAGTGCAATTAGCCAGTTTATATGTCAATCGATATAGACAAACTGGAATGTTGTGAAGCATGTGTTGAGATACGTGTGAGGCACAGTTGGACATGGTCTGAGATATACTTCTAGTATTGATATGATATGGTAGGAATATATTGACTCTGATTGGGCAAGGATCGCAGTGGACAGAAAGAGCATCTTCGGGTGTTTCTTCACTTTGGGATCTTCCAAGGTTTCCTAGTGTAGTAGGAAACAAACTTATGTGGCTTTGAGAACAACAGAAGAAAAGTACATTGCATTAAGTATGTCAGTCCATGAAGCAGTGTGGCTTCACAAGCTCCTTGCATATTTATCTGAACATGTTCTTGATTCCACCATTATTCATTATGGTCACCAAAGTTGTGTGAAGATCTTAGATAATATAGTGTTTCATGAAAAATCGAACCACATTGAGATCAAGCACCATTACATTCGATATATGGTGCAGAGGAAGGAAGTATTGGTGCAGTACCTTCCTATAAATGAGCAGGTTGTTGATGTTCTTACCAAACCAGGACGAAGTTCAAGTACTTTTGCGACAGACTTGGCATCGCAGAGAACGCCTCCCTCACTGAGAGGGAGTGTTGATGTTTTCAGCTTCTTGAGAAATTCTCCATATCATACTCCTCTATGACTAAGTTGAGTTTATATATGATGCCACTTATCTAAGAATGGATAAGTGGGACACTTATACGATAATGGATAAGTGGGACACTTATCTAATAAGGGATAAGTGTGTTTGGAAATATATCCCAATGTCCCTTGTGGAGAGCACATGAGGACATGTCAAGGGAGTTGACACTAGTGTTTCTAGAGGGTGTATCCTCTAGAAGTCCACATGGGAGTGCCATGTATGACAAACATTCTCCAGATCATACTCCTCTATGAATTGAGTTGAGTTGATCTGTGAGGACACTTATTCAAGAAGGGATAACTGCATTTGTGCCTATATCCCAACATCCCATGTGGATATCACATGAATAAATGTCAAGGGAGGTTACCCTTGACATCACAGACTATGGGGATTTGACCCTAAGTATTCCTAGAGGGAGTAGCCTCTAGAAGTTCACATGGGAGTTCCATGTGTGACAAACCTTTTTATACTATGGTAGTTGTGTACCACTGGAGGATATTGTGTGTCTTTGGACATTATTTGTGTACTACTATGGAAATATACCTCCCTAGCTAAGAGGGAGTGTTGATGTTTCAACATCAGGCAAAACTTCTCCTAGATTGGGTTGCAGACCAACGGAGATAGGATACATTTATCTTAAAGGTCCACTTGTGGTAAATAGGCCCAAACGTAATCCTTCCATGATCATGACAAGGAATAATATGGCCTAGAGGTGCTTGAAGTGTTTTTCATGTGTCAGTTAGCATCAGGCTGACATTCACTCATAGGTGTGTAATTGTGGTGAAATATCCAGGTGTGGTCTTTGTCCTAGTCATGGTGATTTGACAAGGAATAATAAAGAATCAATATGATGTGTGCTATCACATGCGACCCCAGAGTGAGCCTGATATTAGAGAGATTTAATTGGCTTAGAGGGAGAGTTACAAAAGGAGTTTCTCCTCAATTCAGGTGGGAGACAGATGTCTCCCAAGACTAACAGACAAGTGTTATGAGTCTAGGGTGAAGTTTGTATACCTCAAATACAAGCTTGGCATGATGTAGAATGTATCCCTCATTGATAGGGAGTGTTGATGTTTGGAAAACATCAGGAAGACATTCTCTTAGAATAATAATTAATAATATAATTATTGATTATTAAATTTATCATATATAATAAGTAAATGATAATAATAAATATTTATTGATTATTCAAGGGACGCATCCTTTCATGGATGGTCACCATATGTTCCCTATATATGGAACACTCATCATTGTAATAAAAAATCGATCATATATCATATGAAGAAAAACAACACTGACGATATCTGCCACATCAATTGTACGACCTTTGACCAGTCAACTTTGACTTTTGACTTTTACGTGTTTGACCTAAAATTCATATTGTGATAACTTCTCCATACAAAGTCCATTTTTGAAAAAGAATATACTACCGAAATTGGAATGACGGGCACTACATAATGGTGTTGGTTTTGTTCAAATCCGAGAAATTCAATTTTTTGGTATTTTTGGATCCATTTGGATCACTGTGTGAATTCCGAGATCTGTTTCCAGCTACATTCTTAGAGATGCCAAGGATTTTTGGGGAGTTAGTAGAGATGAAGATTTTGTTGAAGCCAAATGCCAAACATGTGAAGAAGAGACCATATATAATGAACCCGATGTATAAGAAGAGGTAAAAGTAGAGATAGACATGATGCTGGAAGATGGAATTACAGAACCTGTTGAAGAATCAGAATGTATCACTCCAATGGTAGTTTAGGACAAGAAGACAGGAGGAATCAAGATATATGTAGATATGAGAAATTTTAATGATGCTTGTTTACATGACCTATTTCCTACCCCATTTACAGATGAAGTTTTGGAAGATGCAGTATGGGGGCACGAGGCTTAATCTTTCACATATGGATTCTTAGGATATCACCAAATCAATATTTCATAGGAAGACATAAATAATACCACTTTTGAGACTGAATGGGGTTGTTACCAGTACACAGTTATTCCTTTTGGATTTAAGAATGCACCAACAATATTTTCCATAGTGGTTTTCCCAGCTTTCAAAGAGTTCATTCATAATTTCTTAGAAGTATACTTAGATGATTGGAAAATATTTAATCTATTGAAAGATCATGTTGAAATGTTGCTCTTAATGTTGGATTGGTGTAGGAAGTATCATATCTCGTTGAATTTGAAGAAATAATTTTTTTGTGTTCCTTTTGGAGTTTTGTTGGGCCGTGTGGTGTGTAAACATGGCTTATAAGTTGACCCTCCAAACATAGTTGTGATTGTTGATTTTCCACCACCAAATTCAGTGTGACAGTTGAGAACCACATTGGTTCATACAAGATACTATAGGAAGTTCATCAGAGGTTATGTGCAGATCACAACCCCTATGGAGAAGTTGTTGAAGAAGGAAGTTAAATTTTAGTGTAATGAGGAATGTCAAAAGAGTTTGAACACATTAAAGCAGAACTTGGTTACAATTCCAATTTTGATATTCCCATATTGGAAGAATGACTTCTACGTTGATGTGGATGCATCACCTGTAGCATTAGGCACAATTCTATCACATCCTGAAGAAGGATATTTAGACCATATGATTGTATTTGCAAGTAGGAAGTTATCATCTATAGAACATAATTGAACTACAGCATAACGAGAAGGATTGGCCATGGGGTATGCCTTGCATAAGTTTAGATATTATCTTTTGGGATCTCACTTTAAGATGTATACAGATCATTCTACATTGAGATACCTAGTTAACAAACTAGTGTTGGGGCAGAGAATATGCAGATGGATATTATTGTTCTAGGAATATGACTTTGAGGTGATCATGAAAACAAGGAAATTTAACTCAACACCAAATCACTTATCATGCATACTGTAAGGTGAATTTCCAAGAAACTTGGATGACAATTTACCATATGCACACTTATTTGCAGTTCAGATGGTTGACAACTATTTTTCAGACATAGTCCATTTTTTTATCACAAGACTAACCCCACCATACTTGAAAATGGGACAAAATAAGCATCTAGTAGTGAAGGAAACACACTATCATTTAATATCAATAAATTTTTCCAAGTTAGGCGCATATGGTGTTATTCCTAAAGTTGACCCTGATTGTTAAGGGGGAATCTAAGACACCTCAATTATTGCATTGGTTTGTTTTAATATGTAAATAGAGTAGGTAAAATAGCCTGGGAGATTAGAATAATATGTTGAGCATAAATCTAGATAAATATATAATATCTCATGTTTTCAAAGGCATTCACTTAGATGGAAAGATAATAAATGACAATGAGATATAGAAGAACAAAGAATAGATGTGAATACTTAAGTGTCAAAATTTGTTACCTTCATGCATCCACTAAGAATATTCTTAGACTTAAAAATATATTTTAAGTATGAAACAAGTATTTGAAAAAAATATATAAAAGACAGGTAATGACAACAAAAATATTTCACCGTAATCAAAGATGAATTTTGTGAAAATTAGTACATCCTATCAATATTCATTTTATTCAAATAGAGAATAAATTACAGAGTATAGTTGTTACACATTATTTTGGTCATCTTAGTGATCCATTGACACCATGTGTTCATGTTCCCAAAAGAGCCTTTCTTCATGAGGAAAGTGATTGACTTTCTCTTCTCAAAAACCCTATTAAGGAAGGTCGTCGTAGGCTACACCATATGTAGGGTGCGATGATGTTTGTTTGTCGCCCTTTTCTATACAATTGGCATGTGACATCTCCATAGGTTTCTCTACAGCTAGAGTACGACGATGTCAAAAGGCTAAGAAAAATTCGAGCTTCATGAAAGTTCTATAAGGGGATCTTCTAGAAGATCAGGTGGCATATGTATGGTTGGGATCCTACTCACTTCTCTGATTTGGTGGGATAATCCTAATCTCTTCAACCATTTCTCTTTCCCCTATATAAAGAGGGATTTCTCATGGAAATGGCTAAGGCTGATTCAAGAAACATTAATATTGAATAGGCTAAGAATTGTATGAAGAATTCTACTTCAATTCATACTTGAGGGATTCTTTTTAGTTTGTCAAGTCGTTGTGGATCTTCTTCATTCAAGGTCGGAGCAAGTGTATGTGTTAGAGAAAGGGTCATCGAAAGGGGACCTTCCAACATCAAGTCTTTGGTTGTAATCTCCACTTTCATTTTAATATGATACAGTGATATGTTTCTTTCCCATAAAACTTGCTTTGTTTAATTGTATGATTCCTTGATCACATGCATAAGTTCTCATCGTGACGCAGCACCCCCCTAACTCAGTAGGTTATCCTTGACCCCTCGGTCTAATGATCGTTCTTTAATCTCCCTTGAGTTGAAATGGCTCTTCGATTCCCAGCTAGAATCTTCACACTTGTAACTAGAAGTCCTTCTTAGGAGTTACACCTATGCGAACAAGCACTAGGCGTGAACTCTTACCCACGTGACCAACTGATGTGACCACAACCTTTTCCCAAAAAGGGCACATTGGGTTTCGTGACTTCACAATTCCTATTGTTGAGTTCCCCAACTCCTTTAGATCCTGAAACCCTGAAATGGGCTAACAGACTTCTAGATCCTCCCTTATGTCTTTCTGATGTGACCCTCTGCCACAACCTAGGCCCCAACCTTCGAGTGCATCAGAAATTTGTGACTCGGGAGTTCACGATAAAAGGCTCCTTCTTTTTCCGGAAGTCTGAACCCATGACTTCCTTGTTGTGGATCGATGGTTGAGATCCTTCCACGATCTAACGGTCCTGATCCTGTCAAGATTTCACAAATTGGAATTTTTTTATTCTTTCCTTCTCATCACAACTTTATCCACACCTCTGAATTCCGAAATGATGAAATTATAAAACTATATCAATGACTCTCGTTGATCCAGATCTGACATCTATTCTCCCTCCTAAGCTTATGAATACTTAAGGGCCTTCTCCTTAACCTTCCCGTTGATCTGCAAGATCCAACGGTCCACGAAAATTCGGCGATTCTCCCTCTGAGAATTTTAACCATCCATTCAGCCTTCAATGGCTTCTGACCAAAGAAATCGACGTTCCTTCCTTCAAGCTTAACCTCTGCGAGGTGACTACAAACTTCGTCCTTCCCTAGACTTTCTTGAAGTCTCTATCCTTCCATTTCTTCAGCGCTTGTATGACTGCATAAAACTCTTTATCATATGTGGAATATTTAATCTTCATCTCATTCAGCTTCTCACTAAAGTAAGCAATTAGACTATTGTCTTGACTTAAGACTGCTCCAATCACAAATCCACTCACGTCACATCTGACTTGGATTTTTTTACTGAAGTCTGGCAGAACCAGAACTGGGTGTCCATTTATCTTGTCCTTCAGCAACTTGAAACTTTTCTCTGCTTCCTCTTTCCAATGAAAAGATTTATGTCTTTTCTTGACTGTGTCCATCATTGGTGCATTGATCCCACTAAAATTTCTGATGAAATTCCTGTAAAAACTGGCTTATCCATGGAAGCTTCTGACTTCAAAGATATTCCTTGGTGATGGCCATTCTTTGATTTCTTTTACCTTCTCAGGATCCATCTTCAACTCATTCGAAGAGATCACGAACCCCAAATAAATGAGCTCTTTCTTCATAAAAGATGATTTCTTCAAATTTATTATCAATTTCTCTTGCTGCAACCTCCTCATCACTAGAGTTAAATGTCTCAAGTGCTCTTCCTCAGTCTTACTGAAGATTAGTATATCATCAAGATACACAATTACAAACTTTCCAATGAGATCCCTCAATCCATCAAGTCATCCATCCTCGGTAAAGGAAATATGTACCTAATGGTGATTTTGTTTATATCCCTCAAGTTTATACACATTCTCCATCCACCATCCTTCTTTGTACATAACATTGTTGTTACAGCTCATGGACTCAAGCTTTCCCTAATTAATCCCTTACCCATCAAATCTTGGAATTGCTTCTTGACCTCTTCATTCTCCTGTGGTGTCAATCTGTACGCTTCTTTGTTTGGTAAACAAGATCCTAGTATAAGGTCAATGTGATGGCTTATATTCCTGATGGGCGGCAACAAACAAGTTAAATTGTCCACCACTATATCAGCAAATTCCTCCAGCATTTCCTGAATTTCCTCTGGTATATCATCTATCGAAGCACTCATTAAGATGACTCTAGGTTTTCTTACCACAAAAAACTGCATGTCTTCTTCTTTCTTGACTTCATCCAGAAGTTCCTTCCCACTCATGAGAAGCACAGTATTTCTTCTTTCTTCTTTCATCTTCTTGTCTTTTATTGGAAGCAACATATGCATCCTACCATTCTTCTCCAATGTATATGTGCTCTTTCTTCCGTCATGAACAACATTTTTGTCATATCACCATGGTCTCCCCAACAAAAGATAGAATACATCCATAGGCATGACATCACATAAGATCTCATCTCTATATCCTCCTATCTTAAATTCAACTAAACATTGTTTAATGATTRTTACCTAATGTCCCTTTTGCAACCATGAAACCTTGTATGGGCTTGGATGTGAAACAGTCTCCAATTCCATATTTTCCATCATCTTTGTGGATATTGGATTATYTGTGCTTCCACTATCACCTTTCATACCATATCCTTGTTCTTGCAAGCAATTCTAAACAAACTATTTCTCTGGACTGGATTCTCTACCTCTTTCTCTGGCTTCAAGAGAATTTTACTCATCATTAAGGATGTTCCACCTTCTGCATCTTCTGCCTCAACATTTCGCCTCTACACTTATGAAATGTGAGCTTCCCCTCCTCCATCTCTTTTTCTATCAGGAAATTCAAAATATTTGTGTCTAATCTTTCCACAGACAAACTTTATTTCACCTCCTTTGCCTCTTCCTCTTCCTCTTGCTCGCAGAAAAGTGCTCTTATCGGTATATTGTMTTCCCTRTGAACTTCCTCCTCTTTCGGGGTGGTTATGAGGTTTCTTATCTTCATCCTTGGGCTTCTATACTCTGTCTTAGTAAAYTTCTTTGCCTCTCCTATRACTTCTACCTCTTCCCCTTTGACCTTTCTTTCCAGCCAATTTCTCTTCAGCCTTCAGAGAAATCTGATAAGCATCTTCCACATTCTTGATTGTTACCATCTTCATCTCATATTGAATTTCATATATCAAGCCATTCATGTATCTAGCGACATTTTCATCATCACTCTCATGACGACTTGCTCTAATGTTCAGTATGTAAAACTCCTCAATGTATTATTTCCCTGTCATCCCCTTCTGTCTCAAATTTTTCATTCTTCGGAACAGATTAATTTGATATTCTATGGGTATAAACTTGGCTTTCATTTTTTCTAACATCTTGTCCCATCCTTTGATTATTTTCTTTCCTTTAAAACGCATGTCAGCCTGTAGTTCATCCCACCATAGTGTTGCATGCCCTTTCAATCTAGTGACATTATGTTTTACTTTCTTATCTTCTTTGATGTATTCATAATCAAATTATTTTTCCAAAGCTCTAAACCAATCTAGCATCTACAAAACATCTAAGCTCCCTTCATACATCGGAATATCTATATTTTCTCTAGCACATATTCTTACAACAACTCTGAATAGACATTCTTCTGCAGCATCTTTGGCTACAACTTCTTCTTTGGCTCCAGCCACATTTTCACTTTCGGCTTCACTGACATCTCCACTATTAGTTGTTTGTCTCTATTTTGTCTCCATAGAATCTAATCGATCATGAAGTTCTCTCATTTCCCTTTCAATGGATGGAAGGGGAATTAGTCTCTCTTGACGTCTTCTGGGCAGCATTGCCTAAATTTGTCTACGCATAATCCGATAACAATTTTCCTCTATCTTCCCTCTACAGAAAAAAAAAGTTGTTATCTAGGCTCTGATACCACCTAACCCAGCACCCCCCTACCTTAGTAGGTTATGATTGACCTCCCAGTCTAAGGATTTTTCTTTAATCTCCCTCGATTCGAAATGGCTCTTTGACTCCCAGCTACAATCTTCACACTTGTAACCACAGGTCCTTCTTAGGAGTTACACCTGTGTGAAAAAGAACTAGGAATGAAATCTTACCCACGTGACCAACCGATGTGAGCACAACCTTTTCTCGAAAAGAGCGCATCAGGTTTCACGACTTCGCAATTCCTGTTGTTGAGTTCCCCGACTCCTTCAGATCCCAAAACCCTGAAATGGGCTAACGTACTTCTAGCTCCTCCCTTATGTATTTTTGATGTGAACCTCTACCATAACCTAGGGCCCAACCTCCAAGTGCATTGGAAATTCATGACTTGGGAGTTCACAACATAATGCTCCTGCTTTTTCCCAAAGTTCGAACCTGTGACTTCCTTGTTGCAGATCAACAGTCCAGATCCTGTTGGGATTTCACGAATCGATATTTCATGATTCTTTCCTTTTCGTCAAAACTTTCTCCACACCTTCGAATTTCGAAATGACGAAGTTTGAACACTAGATCAACAATTCTCATTGATCTAGATCTGACGACTATTCTCCCTCCTAAGATTACAAATTCTTAAGGGCCTTCTCCTTAACCTTCCTATTGATCTGCAAGATCCAACAGTCCATGGAAATTCGATGATTCTCCCTCTAAGAATTTTAACCATCCGTTCAACCTTCAATGGCTTCTAACCAAAGAACTCGGCGTTCCTTCCTTTGAACTTAACCTCTGCGAGGTGACTACAAACCTTGTCCTTCTCTCGACTTTCTTTAAGTCTCTATCCCTCCTGAACTTATAATTTGTTGCAAACTCAAGGATTTAAAGGTATCCTTGCAGACACTCCTTGCAGCATCTACAATAACCTTTGGTTATTGAACATGCCCACTCTGCGCTCTCCTTGCGACAATAGTTCCTCAACCACTCTTATTGGTTGGTAAATTCTAAGAATTTCAACCGGCTTGCGCACAACTTGCATGGCTTTGTGCTATACCTACACTTTTTCTTGTATGAGGAACAACGGTATCTCTCTTGAGATTTTCTGAGATGAAATTCATAACCTCGTCAACGCACTCTTTGTGGACTTTCACTGCACTCCTTGCAGAAATTCTCAGGACCAGAAACAATTGAAACTCATACTCTCCCTCTCACTGACTTCATACATTCAACATGAAATCATACATACACACACAGCATTGAAACAAATTCTTAACAGAACATATAAGAAAACTGTAAACATACCATTAAGAGATGAAAACAGTAATCACTACAACACCATGAAACTAAATTAAATCCTTCTCATATTAAGTCTGATGCTTCTATACATGGGTTCAATAGCAACAATTATCTTCTTATACAACTTTTTGTTCTATTCTCCTAATATATTTCTCTATTGCTCTCTTTCTCTTACAATGAGAATAATTGATTCAATACAATACATGCGAGGGAGATTTCTAGAGTTTTCCCTCCTAAACTCTAAGCTATCTAATCGAAATTCAAGTCTACAACTACTTTACATTTATTACAATAAATGCCTCCAACAAACAGATGAGAACAATTGCTCATGATCTGCGTTACAATCCAAAAAATATTTAAGGGTAATTGTGTCCCTCCAGCTAATACATTAATGTTTCATCCTTTCAAATTCAAAACATTCTCAAAATATGCTTTGATGCATATCCAGTTATCTTCCACTCGCACGTGCTTACGATGCTCCTGCATCATACTCCCCTAGCTGGAAAAAAAATCATGAACTCTTGTTCATGAGCTCTTGCATTGATTGTCCATGTTTATGGATCTCTGCTTCACTTTCCCAACTCGAATCCTCAATCAGTTGTCCCTTCCACTTTACCAAATACTCAAAATATGTCTTTCTCCAGGTCTTTTTTCTAACTCTCTGATCAATTATCTTTTCCATCTACGGATTTTCAGCTACAGGTAGTTGTTTGACTCATTGAACTTCTCTTTGACTCTCTACCCCATATGGTTCATCTTCTCTGTAAGGGTACAAATATGCTATGTTGAATATGGGTGATATTCCTACACCACCTGGCAATTCTATTTCATAAACAATTGCCTCAAATTTCCTCAAGATATTACACAGTCCTATCTTTTTGATTTTCAAATTATTACATGTTCCCCTTGGGAATATCTCCTTTCAAACTAAATCTCTCTTCTGTGTTGATCTACTATGTGTTTATATTCTTGGTTAGAATACTACAACTTCTCTCTGATCTTATTGTGGAGCTCTTGCATCTCTACTGCAAAATCATATGCTCCAGCACTTCTGAACCCACTCTGCTCTATGTCTCTCAACTCAGATACTCCTGTTGGTTGCATTCCATACATTATATGGAATGGACTTTGTCTTGTGCTCCGGTTAGGTGAATTTTTATATGAAAATTCCTGTTGCGGCAGAATGTGATCCCACTGATTGCGATGTTCAGCTACAAAAATTCTCAACAAGTCTCCCAAACTTCGATTTTCTACCTCAATTTTTCCATCCATCTAAGGGTGATATGATGAGTTAAAATATAAACATGTTCCCAGCTTCTTCCATAGTGTCCTCTGAAAATGACCAGAAAAATTGGTATCCCTGTCTGAAACAATACTCTTGGGTAAGCCATGAATTCGAACAACTTCCTTGAAAAATAAAATTGCAATGTTTGTTGCGTCACTGGTTTTCTTACATGGAATGAAATGTGCCATTTTGGAAAATCTGTCGACTGCCACAAATATGGAATCACAACCCCTGTATGTCCTCGGTATTCCTAACACAAAATCCATGCTTACCACATCCCACGGCCTCTCTGGTGTTGGCAATGGTTGATACAACCTTGTATTCTGTCTTTTTCCCTTTGTGTGCTGAAAAGTTCTACATTTGTTGACAAATTTATTCACATATGTCCTCATCCCTGGCCAATAATATAAACCATTCAGTTTCATGAATGTATTAACATGGTCAAAATGTCCATCCAATCCCCCACTATATTTTTCCTTTAGAAGATTATCTCTCATAGAAATCTTTGGGATACAGAACTGATTTCCCTTGAATAATAATCCATCCTAGATTAAGTATCCAATCCATTGGCTTCTTTCTCTCAGAACATGATTTTCACATGCTTCATAAGTGTCCTTAAAATCTGAATCATCTTTGTACATGTCCTTAATGCTATCAAAACCTAGTGTCTTCACACGAAACTCCTGCAGAATCAAACATTTCCTGCTCAATGCATCAACAACTTTTTCAGCAGTTCCAGAAATGTGCTTTATAACAAAAGTAAAAATCTGCATAAATTCAACCCATTTCGCATGTTTCTAGTTCAATTTATATTATTCGGTTACGAATTGTAAATCATGGTTATCACTATACAAGACAAACTCTTTTGGAACCAAGTAATACCTCCATGTCTTCAGTGCTTGTATGACTACATAAAACTCTTTATCATATGTGGAATATTTCATCTTTGCCTCATTTAGCTTCTCACTTAAGTATGCAACTGGTCTATTGTCTTGACTCAAGACTGCTCCAGTCACAAATCCACTCACGTCACATCTGACTTGGAATGTTTTAATGAAGTCTAGTAGAACTAGAACTGGTTTTCTAGTTATCTTCTCCTTCAACAACTTGAAACTTTTCGTTGCTTCCTCTTTCCAATGAAAATATTTATGTCTTATCTTGACTGTGTCCATCATTGGTTCATTGATCCGACTAAAATTTCTGATGAAATTCCTGTAAAAACTGGCTTATCCATGGAATCTTCTGACTTCAAATATATTCCTTGGTGATGGCCATTCTTTGATCGCTTTTACCTTCTCAATATCCATCTTCAACTCATTCAAAGAGATCACAAAACCCAAATAAATGAGCTCTTTCTTCATAAAAGACGATTTCTTCAAATTTATGAACAATTTCTCTTGTTGAAACCTCCTCATCACTAGAGTTAAATGTCTCAAGTCCTCTTCCTCAGTCTTATTGAAGATCAGTATATCATCAAGATACACAATTACAAACTTTCCAATGAGATCCTTCAATCCATCAAGTCATCCATCCTCGGTAAAGGAAATATGTACCTAATGGTGATTTTGTTTATATCCCTCGAGTCTGTACACATTATCCATCCACCATCCTTCTTTGGACTTAACATTATTGTTACAACGCATGGACTCAAGCTTTCCCTAACTAATCCCTTTCCCATCAAATCTTGGACTTGCTTCTTGACCTCTTCATTCTCCTGCGGCATCAATCTGTACGCTACTTTGTTTGATAAACTCGCTCCTAGTATAAGGTCAATGTGATGGCTTGTACTCCTGATGGGTGGAAACAAACAAGTTAAATCATCCACCACTATATCAGCAAATTCCTCCAGCATTTCCTCAATTTCCTCTGGTAGATCATCTATTGAAGCACTAGTTAAGATGACTCTAGGTTTTCTTACCATGGCAAACTGCATGTCTTCTTCTTTCTTGAATTCATCCAGAAGTTCCTTCCCACTCATGAGAAGTATAGTAGTTATTGTTTCTTCTTTCACTTTCTTGCCTTCAATTGGAAGAAACATATGCATCCTACCATTCTTCTCCAATGTATATGTCTTCTTTCTTCCATCATGAACAACATTTTTGTCATATTGCCATGGTCTCCCCAACAAAATATGATAGACATCCAGAGGAATGACATCACATAAGATCTCATCTCTATATCCTCCTATCTTAAATTCAACTAAACATTGTTTAGTGACTGCTACCTGATGTCCCTTTTGCAACCATGAAACCTTGTATGGGCCTGGATGTGCAACGGTCTCCAATTCCATCTTTTCCACCATCTTTGTGGATACTACAGTATCTATGC
The DNA here is from genome assembly GCA_009831015.1 of Picea engelmannii. Lineage (NCBI taxonomy): Eukaryota > Viridiplantae > Streptophyta > Pinopsida > Pinales > Pinaceae > Picea > Picea engelmannii. Next base: position 27,329 of record ML806095.1, read on the forward strand.
TTCCACTATCACCTTGCATACCCTATCCTTGGTCTTGCAAGAAGTTCTAAACAATTTTTTTCTCTGGACTGGATTTTCTACCTCTTTCTCTGGCTTCAAGATAATTTTACTCATCATTAAGGATGTTTTATCTTCTACATATTCTCCCTCAAAATTTCACCTCTGCGCTTATGAAATGTGAGCTTTACCTCCTCCATCTCTTTTTCTATTAGGACAATCAAAATATTTTTGTCTGATCTTTCCACAGACAAAACACTTTATTTCACCTCCTTTGCCTCTTCCTCTTGCTCACGGAAAAGTATTCTTATCGACATATTGTCTTCCATGTGAACTTCCTCCTCTGTCAAGGTGGTTATGAGGTTTCTTCTCTTCATCCTTGGGATTTTGTACTCTGTCTAGAGCAACTTCTTTGCCTCTACTCTAAATTCTACCTCTTCCCCTTTGACCTCACTTTCGGGCCAATTTATCTTCAGCCTTCAAAGCAATCTGATAAGCATCTTTCACATTCTTGATTCTTACCATGCTCATCTCATCTTGAATTTTATATCTAAAGCCATTCAAATTTTTGGTGACATTTTCATCATCACTCTCATGACGACTTGTTCTTATGTTGAGTCCGTAAAACTCCTCAGTGTATTCTTTCACTATAATCTCCTTTTGACTCAAATTATGCATTCTTCGGAACAGATTGATTTGATAGTCTCAGGGTATAAACTTGGCTTTCATTTTTGCTACCATCCTATCCTAGATTTTGATTATTTTATTTCCTTTGCAATGCCTGCTAGCCTATAGTTCATCCCACCATAGTGTTGCATTCCCTTTCAATCTAATGACAGCATGTTTTACTTTCTTATCTTCTTCGATGTATTCATAATCGAAGTATTTATCCAGAGATCTAAACCAATATAACATCTCCTCAACATCTAATTTTCCTTCATACATCTAAATATCCATATTTTCTCTAGCACATATTCTTGCAACAAATCTGAATAGACGTTCTTCTGCAGCATCTTTGACTACAACTTCTTCTTCGGCTCCAGCCTCATTTTAACTTTCGGCTTCACTGACATATCCAGTATCAATTGTTTGTCTCTATGTTGTCTCCATATCATCTAATTGAGCATGAATTTCTCTCATTTCCCTTTCCACAACTGGATCGGGCATTAGTCTCTCTTGACGTCTTCTGGGCGACATTGCTTAAATTTGTCTACGCATAATCTAATAACAATTGTCCTCTGTCTCCCCTCTACAGAAAAAAAAAATTGTTAGATAGGCTTTGATACCACCTGACACAGCACCCCCCTACCTCAGTAGGTTATTCTTGACCTCTCGGTCTAAGGATCATTCTTTAATCTCCCTTGAGCTAAAATCGCTCTTCGATTCCCAGTTGGAATCTTCACACTTGTAACCACAGGTCCTTATTAGGAGTTACACATGTGTGAACAATCACTAGGCATGAACTCTTACCCACGTGACCAGTCAATGTGACCACAACCTTTTCCCGAAAAGGGTGCGTCGGGTTTCACAACTTCGCAATTCTTTTCGTTGAGTTCCCCGACTCCTTCAGATCCCAAAACATCAAAATGTGCTAACAGACTTCCATCTCCTCCCTTATGTATTTTTGATGTGACACTTTGCCAAAACCTGGGGCCCAACCTTCGAGTGCGTCGAAAATTCATGACTTGGGATTTCACGATACAAGGCTCCTACTTTTTCTCGAAGTCTGAACCCATGACTTCCTTGTTGTGGATCGACAGTCCAGATCCTGTCAAGATTTCACGAATTGATATTTCGCGATTCTTTCCTTCTCGTCACAACTTTCTCCACACCTTTCAATTCCAAAATGATGAAATTTGAACACTATATCAACGACTCTCATTGATCCAGTTCTGACGGCTATTCTCCCTCCTAATCTTACGAATGCTTAAGGGACTTCTCCTTAACCTTCCCGCTGATCTGCAAGATCCAACGGTCCACGGAAATTTGGTGATTCTCCCTTTGATAAATTTAATCGTCTGTTCAACCTTCAATGGCTTCTGACCAAACAACTCAACCTTCCTTCCTTTGACTTAACCTCTGCGAGATGAGTACAAATCTCATCCTTCCCTCAACTTTCTTGAAGTCCCTATCCCTTCTGAGCTTATACTTTGCTGCAAACGCAAGGATTTAAAGGTATCCTTGAACGCACTCCTTGCAGCATATGAAATAACCTCTGGTTATTGAACAAGCCCACTTTGCGCACTCCTTGCGATAGAAGTTATTCAACCACTCTTCTTGGTTGTTAAAGTCTGGGAATTTTAACCGGCCTGTGCACACCTTGCATGGCTCTGTGTTATACGTGCACTTCTGCTAGTATGAGGAACAATGGTATCTCTCCTGAGATTTTCTGAGATGAAATTCAGAACCTCGTCAATGCACTCTTTGCATACTTTCACTACACTCCTTGCAGGAATTCTCAGGACTACAAACAATTTAAACTCATACTCTCCCTCTCACTGACTTCATACATTCAACATGAAATCATACATACACACATGACATTGAAACAAATGCTTAACAGAACATATTAGAAAACTGTAAACATACCATTAAGAGATGGTAACAGTAATCACTACAACACCATGAAACCAAATTAAAACCTTCTCATATTAATTCCAGTGCTTATGTACATGGGTTCAATAGAAACATCTATCTGCATATACAACTTTTTGTTTTGTTCTCCTAATATCTTTCTCTACTGATCTCTTTCTCTTACAATGAGAATAATTGATTCAATACAATACATGCGAGGGAGATTTCTAGAGTTTTCCCTCCTACACTCTACGCTATCTAATCAAAATTAAATTCTAAAACTGCTTTACATTTATTACAATAAGTGCCTCCAACAAACAAATGAGAGAAACCACTCATTATATGCGTTACAATCCCCAAAATATTTAAGGGAAATTACGTCCCTCCAGCTAATACATTAATGTTTCATCTTTTCAAATTCAAAACATTCTCAAAATACACGTTCGTGCATATCCAACTATCTTCCACTCGTGCATGCTTACGATGCTCCTGCATCATACTCCCATGGCTGAAAAACAATTCACGAACTCCTATTCATGAGCTCTTTCATTGTTTGTCCATGTTTCTATATCTCCACTTCGCTTTCCCAACTGGCATCCTCAATCGAGTGTCCCTTCCACTTTACCAAATACTCAAAATATGTCTTTCTCCAGGTCTTTTTGCTAACTCTCTGATCAATGATCTTTTCCATCTTTGGCTTTTCAGCTATAGGTAGTTGTTTGACCCACTGAACTTCTCTTTGACTCTCTACCCCATCTGGTTCATCTTCTCTGTAAGGGTACATATCTACTATGTTGAATATGGGTGATATTCCTACACCATCTGGCAATTCTATTTCATAAACAATTGCTTCAAATTTCCTCAAGATTTTACACAGTCCTATCTTTTTCATTTTCAACTTATTATATGTTCCCCTTACGAATCTCTCCTTTCGTAGGTGTGCTAAGACTAAATCTCCCACTTTAAATTGAATCTCTCTTATGTGTTGATCTACTCTGCACTCATATTCTTGGTTAGAATACTGCAACCACTCTCTGATCTTATTGTGGAGCTTTTTAATCTCTGCTGCAAAATCGTCTCTCCAGCAATTCTTAACTCACTCTGCTCTATGTATCTCAACTCAGATACTCCCATTGGTTGCATTCCATACATTATCTGGAATGAGCTTTGTCCTGTGCTCTGGTTAGGTGAATCGTTATATGCAAATTTTGCTTGTGGCAGAATCTGATCCCACTGACTGCGATGTTCATCTACAAAACTTCTCAACAAGTCTCCCAAACTTCGATTTACTACCTCAGTTTGTTCATCCGTCTAAGGGTGATATGCTGAGCTAAAATATAAACTTGTTCCCAACTTTTTCCATAGTTTCCTCCAGAAATGACCAAAAAATTTGGTATCCCTGTCTGAAACAATACTCTTGGGTAAGCCATGAAGTCGAACAACTTCCTTGAAAAATAGATTTGCAATGTGTGTTGCATCAATGGTTTTCTAACATGGAATGAAATGTGCCATTTTGGAAAATCTATTAACTAACACAAATATGGAATCATAACCCCTTTGTGTCCTCAGTAGTCCTAACACAAAATCCATTCTTACTGCATCCCACAACGTCTCTGGTATTGGCAATGGTTGATACAACCTTGTATTCTATCTTTTTCCCTTTGCATGCTGAAAAATTCTACATTTGTTGAGAAATTTCTTCACATATGTCCTCATCCCTGGCCAATAATATAAACCATTCAGTCATGCAAATGTCTTATCATGGCTGAAATTTCCATCCAATCCCCCACTATGTTTTTCCTTTAGAAGATTCTCTCTCATAGAAGCCTTCGGGATACACAATTGATTTCCCTTGAATAATAATCGGTCCTAGATTAAGTATCCAATCCATTGGCTTCTGTCTCTCAGAACATGATTTTCACATGCTTCATAAGCGTCCTTAAAATTTGAATCATCTTTGTACATGTCCTTAAGTCTATCAAAACCTAAGGTCTTCACATGAAACTCTTGCAGAATGAAACATTTCCTGCTCAATGCATCAACAACTTTGTCAGCAGTTCCAGAAATGTGTTTTATAACAAAAGTAAAGTTCTGCATAAATTCAACCCATTTCACATGTTTCTGGTTCAATTTCTCCTGTCAAGTTACAAATTGTAAATCATGGTTATCATTATACAAGACAAACTCTTCTGGAACCAAGTAATGCCTCCATTTCTTCAGCGCGTGTATGACTGCATAAAACTCTTTATCATATGTGGAATATTTCACCTTCGTCTCATTTAGCTTCTCACTGAAGTATGGAATTGGTTTATTGTCTTGACTCAATACTGCTCCAATCACAAATCCACTCACATCACATCTGACTTGGAATATTTTACTGAAGTCTGACAGAACCAGAACTGGTTGTCTAGTTATCTTCTCCTTCAGCAACTTGAAACTTTTCTCTACTTCCTCTTTCCAATGAAAATATTTGTCTTTTCTTGACTATGTCCATCATTGATGCATTGATCCCACTAAAATTTATGATGAAATTCCTATAAAAAATGGCTTATCCATGGAGGCTTCTGACTTCAAATATATTCCTCAGTAATGGCCATTCTTTGATCTCTTTTACCTTCTTAGGATCCATCTTCAACTCATTCGAAGAGATCACAAAACCCAAATAAATGATCTCTTTATTCATAAAAGATGATTTCTTCAAATTTATCCGCAATTTTTCTTGTTGCAACCTCCTCATCACTAGAGTTAAATGTCTCAAGTGCTCTTCCTCAGTCTTACTGAAGATCAATATATCATCAAGATACACAATTACAAACTTTCCAATGAGATCCTTCAATCCATCAAGTCATCCATCCTTGGTAAAGGAAATATGTACCTAATGGTGATTTTGTTTATATCCCTCGAGTCTGTACACATTCTCCATCCACCATCCTTCTTTGGACTTAACATTGTTGTTACAATGCATGGACTCAAGATTTCCCTAATTAATCCCTTGCCCATCAAATCTTGGACTTGCTTCTTGACCTCTTCATTCTCCTGCGGCATCAATTTGTTTGTTTCTTTGTTTGGTAAAATCAATCCTAGTATAAGGTCAATGTGATGACTTATACTCCTGATGGGCAGCAATGAACAAGTTAAATCGTCCACCACTATATCAATGAATTCCTCCAGCATTTCTTGAATTTCCTCTGGTAGATCATCTATCGAATCACTCGTTAAGATGACTCTAGGTTTTCTTACCACGGAAAACTGCATGTCTTCTTCTTTCTTGACTTCATCCAAAAGTTCCTTCCCACTCATGAGAAGTATAGTATTTCTTCTTTCTTCTTTCACCTTCTTGTCTTCGATTGGAAGCAACATATGCATCCTACCATTATTCTCCAATGTATATGTGTTCTTTCTTCTATCATGAACAACATTTATGTCATATTTCCATGGTCTCCCTAGCAAGAGGTGATAGACATCCATAGGAATGACATCACATAAGATGTCATCTCTATATCCTTCTATTTTAAATTCAACTAAACATTGTTTAGTGATTGTTACCTGATGTCCCTTTTGCAACCATGAAATCTTGTATGGGCTTGGATGTGTAATGGTCTCCAATTCCACCTTTTCCACCATCTTTGTGGATACTAGATTATTTGTGCTTCCACTATCACCTTGAATACCATATCCTTGGTCTTGCAAGCAGTTATAAACAAACTGTTTCTCTAGACTGGATTCTCTACATCTTTCTCTGGCTTCAAGAGAATTTTACTCATCATTAAGGATGTTCCGCCTTCTTCATCTTTTGCCTTAACATTTGGCCTATGTGCTTCTAAAATGTGAGCTTCGCCTCTTCCATCTCTTTTTCTATCAGGACATTCAAAATATTTGTGTCCTATATTTCCACAGACAAAACACTTTTCACCTCCTCTACCTCTTCCTCTTCCTCTTGCTGGCGGAAAACTGTTCATATCAGCATATTGTCTTCCCTGTAAACTTCCTCCTCTTTCAGGGTGGTTATGAGGTTTCTTCTCTTCATCCTTGGGCTTCTACACTCTATTTTGGGAAACCACGTTTCCTCTACTCTGACTTCTACCTCTTCCCCTTTGACGTTCCTTTCGGGTCCATTTCTCTTCAGCCCTCAAAGCAATCTGATAAGCATCTTCAACATTTCTAATTGTTACCATGCTCATCTCGTCTTGAATTTAATATCTCAATCCATTCATGTATCTGGTGAAATTTTAATCATCACTCTCATGACAACTTGCTCTAATGTTGAGTCTGTAAAACTCCTCAGTGTATTCTTCCACTCTCATCCCCTTTTGTCTCAAATTTTGCTTTCTTCGGAACAAATTAATTTGATATTCTTTGGATATAAACTTGGCTTTCATTTTTTCTACCATCCTATCCAAGATTTTGATTCTTTTCTTGCCTTTGCAACGCCTATCATCCTGTAGTTCATCCCACCAAAATGTTGCATGCCCTTTTAATCTAGTGACAGCATGTTTTACTTTCTTATCTTCTTCGTTGTATTCATAATCGAAGTATTTATCTAGATCTCTAAACCAATCTAGAATCTCCTCAATGTCTAAGTTCCCTTCATACATCAGAATATCCATATTTTATCTAGCACATATTCTTGCAACAGCTCTGAATAGACGTTCTTCTGCAGCATCTTCGGCTACAACTTCTTCTTCGGCTCTAGCCTCATTTTCACTTTCGGCTTCACTGACATCTTCAGTATTAGTTGTTTGTCTCTGTGTTTTCTCCATCGCATCTAATCAAGCACGAAGTTCTCTCATTTCCCTTTCCAAATCTTTATCGGGCATTAGTCTCTCTTGACGTCTTCTGGGCGGCATTGCTTTAATCTGTCTATGCATAATCCGATAAGAATTGTCCTTTGTCTCCCCTCTACAGAAAACAAAATTTGTTAGCTAGGCTCTGATACCACCTGACACAGCACCCCCCTACCTCAGTAGGTTATGCTTGACCTCCCAGTCTAAGGATCGTTCCTTAATCTCCCTTGAGTTGAAATGGCTCTTCAATTCCCAGCTGGAATATTCACACTTGTAACCACAGGTCCTTCTTAGGAGTTACACCTATGTGAAAAAGCACTAGGAATGAACTCCTACCCATGTGACCAGTCGAAGTGACCACAACCTTTTCCCAAAAAGAGTGCATCAGGTTTTGCAACTTCGCAATTCCTGTAGTTGAGTTCCACGACTCCTTCAGATCCCGAAACCCCGAAATGGGCTAATATAATTCTAGCTCCTCCCTTATGTCTTTCTTATGTGACCCTCTGCCACAAACTGGGGCCCAGCCTTCGAGTGCATCAGAAATTCATGACTTGGGAATTCATGATACAAGGCTCCTACTTTTTCCTGAAGTCTGAACTCGCAACTTCCTTGATGCAGATCAATGGTCCAGATCCTTCCACGATCTGATAGTCTAGATCTCATTGGGATTTCGCGAATTGATATTTCATGATTATTTCCTTCTCGTCACAACTTTCTCCACACCTCTGAATTCTGAAATGATGAAATTCAAACACTAGATCAACAAATCTCATTGATCCAGATCTGATGGTTATTCTCTCTCCTAAACTTATGAATGCTTAAGGGCCTTCTCCTTAACCTTCTCGCTAATCTACAATATCTAATGGTCCACAGGATTTTGGTGATTCTCCCTCTGAGAATTTTAACCGTTTGTTCAACCTTCAATGTCTTCTGACCAAGGAACTCGAAGTTCCTTCCTTCAAACTTAACCTCTACGAGGTGACTACAAACCTCGTCCTTCCCTCAACTTTCTTGAAGTATCTATCCCTCATGAGCTTATACTTTGCTGCAAACTCAAGGATTTAAAGGTATCCTTTCACACACTCCTTGAATCATCAGCAATAACCTCTGGTTATTGAAAACACCCACTCTACGCACTCCTTGCGACAACAGTTCTTCAACCACTCTTCTTGGTTGGTAAAGTCTGAGAATTTCAACCAGCCTACACACACCTTGCATGGCTCTGTGCTATACCCACACTTCTATTCGTATGAGGAACAACAATATCTCTCCTGAGATTTTATGATATGAAACTCAAAACCTCGTCAACGCACTATTTGCAGACTTTCACTGCACTCCTTGTAGGAATTCTTAGGACGAGAAACAATTGAAACTCATACTCTCCCTCTCATTGACTTCATACATTCAACGTGAAATCATACATACACACACGGCATTGAAACAAATGCATAACATAACATATAAGAAAATTGTAAGCATACCATTAAGATATGCAAACAATAATCACTACAACACCATGAAACCAAATTAAAGCCTTCTCATATTAATTATAGTGCTTCTGTACATGGGGTCAATAGCAATAGCTATCTACTTATACAAATTTATGTTTTTTTCTCCTAATCTCTTTCTCTACTCCTCTCTTGCTCTTACAATGAGAATAATTGATATAATACAATACATATGAGGGAGCTTTCTAGAGCTTTCCCTCCTACACTTTATGCTATCTAATCGAAATTAAAGTCTACAACTACTTTACATTTATTACAATAAATGCCTCCAACAAATAGATGAGAGAAACCTCTCATGATCTGTGCTACAATCCCAAATATATTTAAGGGAAATTGCGTCCCTCCAGCTAATACATTAATGTTTCATCTTTTCAAATTCAAAACATTCTCAGAATACGCGTTGGTGCATATACAGTTGTCTTTCGCTCGCACGTGTTTACGATGCTCCTGCATCACGTTGAGTATATTATATTGCTTTCACATTGGTTGGCTTGTGTTCCCTTGCAGATTCAATATCACAGAAGCACTGGAGTGGAGCTAAGATGACAACGGTAGGAGGAAGCGATATTTAAATGGTATGTTTYCCATCTCTTGTTAAGTAGTAAACTCAATGATTAGAGCTTAGGGAAAGTGTCATATTCTATTATGTTTTGTTCYAGATCTAGGTGGATCTAGGGAGATCTGTTTATGTCTACATTTACCAATAAGTACCATAAAAAAATTGGCAAGTATATTAGGGATATGACCTCCTTTTGATTTTTTTCTTCCCATTTTCCTTTAGCTGTTCGTCCTTTGATAAATTTAATTCTCTGAGTCTGTGGGTGATCCATTTAGACTCCCTAGGTTTACAAGTTCCTTTAGATTTTTTGTCTTTCTTCCAAATTTACAGAGATCATTGAACTGTAACCTATCGGTGGCCTACGACGACCATTACACTTTGCACTCTACTTGACCATTCCAATGCAGCGACATCGCATTGTGCTCTGCCAGTGGCCTGAGATGCCCTCGGCTCATCGTACTGTGTCCCATATCCATCCTGTGACGACTCCTGTAGGTTTTGATGGAATGAGTCATTTTGTCTTTTACCACCCAGATTTTCCTTAGGAGCCTGGGGTGAACTTCCTATGCCCATGATTGATTGATTCTTGAGTTTAAAGATTTCTTGTGGTTGGTTTTYAGTGGTTKAAAGTCTTTCTTTGCATTTTGCAAGTTTTTTTCTCATGCTCATTGTCAYAAGGATATATCTGAGATCTTCATCTGGGTGCTTRTTTGACAAAGGGTCTTTGGTTTGTTTTGAGTTTTGGATTCATTTTGTTTGTCAGATTTCTTGTTGATTAATAAACATTTTTTTCTTGCTTATGTCAAAAGGTTTTCTTGTCTTTTTCGTTTTTGTCTAGATCACAAATTTGATTTGGGAATTGTGTTGAGAATGTCTTGATTTTATTGGATTACATTTTCCTTCTATTATCACATCTTTGATATTGTCTTGGAAAGGAAGAACTGAATTCATTTATTCTTTTAGTAATCTCTCATAAGAAAATTTTTACATTCGAAATATTTGTAAAGAGAAGAAATTGGAAAATTTGTAGTTCATGATTATTTGGAGTTGTGTTCATTCAGAATTAAAAAATTGCAATTTGTAGCTTGTTGTACTTCAAAAGAAATACCTTCTCCCTACTATAACTAGAGTTCATTTCATTGAAAATTTCACATTCATATATTTTTTCATTTTATTAGGTCAAGGTCTCAAATTCATCAGTTTCACTTCCATCTCCCTTTTTGAGTAAGCAATAGCCTCTAAAACACAACGTAAATTTAAAATTTATTAGTAAAATTTATTTTCTAGGGATATTTTTCACCAACACTAGCTAGGATAGCACTTTGGAATAGGTTGTGAGGCACACTCTCCAAAGCATCAAAACACACAATAGTATCTTGTGATAGGGAGAGTTCAAATCCAATTGCTACATTTTTTCTTCGGAAGCCCTTCTCACATAAGGGTCACCTGAGGTCGCATTAAGACTAGAAGAGTTACTCACCTTGTTTTGTTTGTCTTGGTGTAGATATTGCACGTATTATTGGGGGTCACTTGAAGATATAACCACAATTTTGAGTGGAACCCTTTCGAGTTGATTTTGGGATAGATACCCTTCCTTTGTGCGTGGATCGGATTGTCGATTGTTTCCCCAGGCATCATTGTTGTAGTTGTTAACCTTAGTATCCTATCTCTTTAGGGGATTTACACAAGGTGATTGTGGAGGGGAAAGTCTTCACGGTACCTGGAATCGACGTTGGCCAAACTCACTTGGGATCCTTGGAGGGTATACCCATGATTATGTGTGGGAGCTTGCACCAGGGTGTAAGTTCGTTAAGAAGGTCATTAACGTAAATTTTCCACACGCTTATTCCAACCCCTTCTTGTCTTAATTTCACGACATTGGATTTCATCACCAACTAGTGACTTCGAAATAAGAAGCTTTGTTTTCTTGGTTTGATTCCTAGATTTTATTAGTGAGTTTTGTTTGTTTTCTCTAGTTGGCCATGGATTTATTTCTTTCTTTACTTCATTCAGCCAACATTTACCTTCATCGTTCATGTAGGATGCAAGGGATACCCCCAAAAGATCTGGAAGGTTACCAACCTTTGCTTCCTAACTCACCAGAAGGATCTCCTGAGGGAGTAGTCAACAATGAAGTAGCTTTTGAAGTTGGGAGCACACACTCTTTGGAAGGATTTCGAATTATTTTTTACTCCTTGGAGGCTTTCTGACTCCCTATAAATCCGGCATTGAGTGTTCTATGAAATCCATGTATACCTCGGGTGAACTCATCGGGAGAAATTGTCATTTTTGATGATATTAAAGAATTGTTGACGGGAAAATTTGAAAAACCGTCAACTGAAAGAATAGGTTTGGTCTGGGGTTCTCTAAATAACCCAAGCCATTTGGTGTAACCTATTCTGACGGGTTTAATGGATCTGTTAGCCAATCTAGGGTCCTAAAATAAAAATAAAAAATAAATAAAATAACTAATGCTAAGACTATAATAATATATATACTTTAATCTAATTATTTACAAATACATTCAACAGAAAGATAAATATGAACATGTCATTATGTACATACTAATTACAAATTGCAAATTTTTTTAGTAGATGCCTTGCAAACTCAATGTTTTTAAAACTGTTTTTAAAAGTAGATAAAGAAAGCACATTTCTTTTTATATTTTTTGTTTTCTAATCATAAATCTAAGAACTTAAATAAAATATGTTATGAAACAAGGATAGAATGATAGTCAAAGCCAATCTAAAACTTTCTTGTTTCATTGATAGATAAACTCATAACATAATTTAAATGGAAATAAATCTAACCTGCAATTAGTTTTTGTAACATGTATGTGCCTCTGTGCGATCCAGAACTCCAGTTTTTCTTCCTGTAAGAAAAATCTATGACAGGTTTGTACAGATACTTCCCGAACAAACTCCAGGATTTTATTGATAGCAAGAATATGAGAACAAAATAAAATACATGTACACACAATTATCTTGTAATTATGAATGATTATAGTAACATAAATATTAATGTAAAACATTCATTTATCAATTAATTAAACATCATGCATAAATCATGATATTAAGATCGATATCATGATCACAGTTATAATTTATGAAACAAAGAATTATGAACAACATTTAAAACATGAATGAAATGAACATCATATGTTGTTGATACTAAATCTATACAACAAATTAATATCCCAAGATAAGAGAGACAAAACATAAATGAGACGGCATTCACATTGGTCTAAAGCTGAAATTCTATAAGTTGTTCCATTAGGTCCTGAAGATCATTTGTCCATAATCTGTTTCAGGAGAAGATGTCTTTTACTTACAAAATGAATAGTATTTAAGTGATTTGAAATCCCATTTTCCTATCTCCTAGGATAGGATAGGATTTCATGAGTGTTACGTGCGCGCCTGTCCACTGAATAAGCGCACCTGTCCACTGAATAAGCGCGCAGTGGTGTGTGTGAGGTGAAAATTAAGGCGCGCCCTGAGGGCGCGCCTGTGAGATGGACAGGCGCGCACTAGGGCGCGCCTGTGGGGTGCACAGGTGCGCACGAGGACGCACCTGTATGTCTGACAGGTGGGCTTACATCAGGGTGCCTCTATCGCACCCCCAGCTGCTCCTCCCTCAGGAGGAGGTGGTGGCCCATACAGGTGCAGGAATAGCATTGTTGAACCAATCGATAGTCCCTAATGGAATAAAATCTTTGGTTTCGACTGCATAAATAGGCTTGTGGCTAGGAGGCATGAGGGCATCCTGCGGAAGGAAGAGGGCATGATGATGTAGTGTGTCCCAGGGAGAGTCCGGGCGTTGTAGTTCTTCCATTATTTCTTCGTCACATTGGAAATGACGGAAATATAATGGATCGTGGGGAGTGATCTCAGTAATAGGGTGATTTCCCCCTGCTGAAGAAACAGAGGGGGTATCGCGAGGAGAGGGTGAGAGTTCACTCGACATAAACCATATATTGAGGTACTGAGGGGTACCCGTGGTAATGGGATGGAGAGTCTTCGTAGAGGAACGGGCAGGATATTTGGGTGGGTTACGGGGTAAATCCTTAGATACATCATCTAAGAACCGTGGAGGTGTAGGGAGTGTCTTGGGCTCGGGAGAAATGATTTGTAAATCTGCTAGTGGCGAAGTAAGGTCAATTACTGCCTCTGTGGGTTGGTGCAGCAGGGCCAACTGATATTGCCTATATTCTATGATCATAGGACATTGGTATGTAAAATGAGCCAATGAATTGCAAAGAGAGCAAGGGCATCTCATGCGTTCATTGATTGAAGTAGTGACATAGCGAATGTCGGTGATTTTTGTTGTGGAGGACGTGGCAGGGCATGGGTTGTTCTGAAAGTCTTGGCTTATGATAGCTAATGCCTGTCGAAAATGAGGCAGGGCTGGACAATGATGGGTGTAATGGCCATACCCAGAACAGATGGCACACGTGAATTTGGTCCTCAGCCCTTTACTACTGGAAGGTTGAGTGGTAGCAGTAGTAATGGGTGGTGTGGGGGTTGGATTGAGGGGAATCAAATTCCGTAATTCTGGTAGTGATGGGCAGTTGTTGGTTTGGTGACCCTCTTTGTCACACAATGCGCAAGGTGGTGGGATGCGCGGAGGAAGTGGAGCGGTGGGCTCCTTCTTCTTCCTGCTGCCCCCAGCGGCAGCAGGGGGGGTAGGGAGTATGGGGGTAGTGGAGGTAGTGGGAGGGAGGACATGAATCGTCATGGGGAGTCCTTCCTATGGGCGAGGGACCATCTCAGGTGGATGTAAGTACCACACTGGGATTTCTAGCACCATGTTGGGTAAGGTGAGCGTTGCGGCTACCTGGAAAGCTTCTATACCGAGTGGGGGGTAAAAGAAGGGAATTTGAGTGAGGGGTCTGGGAACTGACTCCCAAATGGGATTAGGCCCCTGAGGGGGTGTGGACTCATGGACCGTAGGGGTCGACGAGTGTGCAGGAGGCTCCTGTGGGAGTGGTGTTGTGACTGTTGAGACGTCAGGAATGGTTGAAGCCTCCTGAGGAGGATGAGCATCCTCCATGTGAGTTGTGTTAGATGAAATGAC
>ML806095.1:56474-69851 GCA_009831015.1 Picea engelmannii
TTGATTCTTCTCAAAAATTAATAAAAGTTTTTACAAAGCAAATAGAAAAGGAAATACTAATCATTCAAATGCATAATCGAACATGTTATCCCCATATGATCAGTAACAGGATCTACTATTTCCTGAAAAACAAAACAAGAATAACGTAGAAAATTATTAACAACTAATTTCTAATTTTTTTATTTAAAAAATGACTTGGCTACAGAATCGAAAGATTCTATAGCCAATCTTATCTTAGCAAACAAAATCCAATTTCAAACCAATTCAATTTAAAATAGATGACATGAATATAATAAGAGGAAAATTGTTTTACCATTTCAACTATTGACTACAGATGGGTCGGGTAGTTCAAAATTAATTATTTCTTTAACGTTGGTTGCGTTTTTTATCACTATGTTCCATGTCCTCTTAAGGTGTTTATCTTTCCTCTCTGCATGTACTCTGAGGTCGAGATTTTCTTTTCTCATTGATTCACTTTGAGTTGTGAGTGTTTTAATATGAGCCTAGAGGATGGGTATATCAGTGTAATATTGTTCGATCAAGTGGAAACAAGCATCACACTATACCAGAGGAATGGTATGTTGATGAATCGTATTTTTAAACATGGTTCTATGACCTTACCTGTTATTTTCCCTTGACCAAGCATCACAATGTCATAGGGTTCAGTAGGAAAAAATCTTTGACAATCTAGGTCTTCCAAAGACAGGAAATCTTCTATTTCGGAGTCTAAGACCTCATTGACCACAATCGGATCGATCGACCTCAAATGAGCGTCGGTTCTATTCCTCAATTTTCTTGAAATAAAACGACCTGCTCTTTTGTTCTAAAACCCTAGGGCTGTGCATTTTTGTTTTGTTTGTTTGCAAGATTTTTTGACATCGGGATTCACAGTGACGTTCTGTCCAGCATCAAATTTATCCATAGTTGGTTCACTTACCTCCAATTCAACATCATTTTTCTCATGTGAAGACTGACTTGGCATTTCCTCGCCTAAAGGGTTTCTGTTAAGAGAGTTTGGTTCATTACTTGGAATGTCAAGTTGTTTTTTAATCAGTGGCTCACCCGAATTAGGGTTTTCTACAGGAACGTTCATAGCAAAATCATTTCTCATCAAAAATCCCTCCCAACAGTAACCCACGTTTGACAAGTGGTGAATCAACAGAATATTAATAAATCCATGATGGAACAGACTAGAGTCAACACTCTGTGTCTTATACCTTTTGGACATTTTATACAGGCTTCTCAACATATAAAAAGGCATGTTTAATCGAAAATGAATGAAATGCATAAGCAGTTGTATATGATAGAGGAAAAATAAACCATAACGACCCTCATAGGTCACGGATTATTCGAGAATCAACAACAGTCCATGCCACCTAGGTTTAACCAAAGAGATGGGGATACCTTTTTCGCAGCAATTGATTTTCCTAAATGTCATGAAGAGGCTCCAAGGTACATCTTCAATTTTTTAGTTTTTGAACCATTTCTCACCGGTGGATGGAATCCCTATGGCTTCACTCACAAAACCCTTGGTTACCTCTAACTGGGTATCCCCAATTTTCACTCTGAACTCATCGAAAGTTTGTGCGAAAGACTTCACCACCTGAAGGTTATAGCCTTCAAATATTTTAAGGAAGACATCCCAGCCTTGGATTTTTAAGTCTTTGATTGCATCGTCATGAGAGAGTAATTCCTGGTAGTCATTCGAATCCAAGTGAATGACAGGAGCCATGACAAATGTGACCAGAGTACAATAGGGATAACTCAGAAAAGTGTTAGGTTTGAATAGCATGAGTGATACGAACAACTCTGAATGGATAAATGGGAAAAAACCATAGCAAGGTCTGTGTGTTATCATATCAAAAAGTAATGGCAATGACCGTTAATGGTTTGATCGTAAATCTTTACCATTCCTGGTGATGAGAACCTAACATACAGAGTTGAAACTCTATGCCTGTAATGAATGGCTCGTAAATACATTGTGCTAGCAAGGTGAGGTAAGGACATGAGTATAGCAGGTGCGTATTGATTGTCATGATTACTAATATGACCATCGAATTGACAAGGGTTTTAAAATATATCAAAACAAAACTCTTCATAAACTAAAAACAAACCATCAAACCATACAATAACTATATTGAAAATCCAAAATATCCAACAATAGATCAATCCAACATTGGGTTTAGATTTGATATAAGCATGATGACCTTTAAAAGAATGTCTTCTATAGAAGATATAACACCAAGCTAGGTTTTCATATTTGATTCATGCTTTCAGTCATGAATCAAACATAAAACAAAATGAAAATGCAATAACAAAGAATTAATGAACAGATTTGCTAATCCAGTAATCATCTCAAATTGATAATGTTCACAATATTGAGGTGAAGGCAGCTATAGAAAATGCAATTTCTTGTTCAAATATCAAAATTATGTGGGGCTTCCAACAAGTACCTACTGTACCTAACGCATGATCTAGATTATAGGATCCACTTTTTCAAAGTGAATCATTTAGGACCCCGGATCACACTATTGGAACTTCTAATCTTGGTTCTATCCCTTTGACAGTACGTGATATTTACGGTAACCTAGGAGCGAGTCCTGATCAACCTATGGCATCACAAATGCCTAAGACATTTGTTACCTATATGGTACCTTTATACCATTTTACTGGTACTACTAGTAGTGTCACCATCATTTTAGACCAGTTGTTGGTCGATTCTCACTTAATTCTTCCTCTCCAGATGGTCCATTCTATTTTCCCATGATCTACAACATTTTCTACCRAAATTGTGGTCATTACCCAAGCTCCAATTGGAACACCACTTCCATCTAGACCGAATCCATCACTTCCCCCTGGGTATAGAGCTCTGAATACTTTYGTTGCTATCTCTACCCAGTTTCCATCCGGAGGTTTTGCAATTTTTGTTCCTCCTGGGTATAACGTTGCAAGTCAATTTGTTCCTACACCTACCTAGGTACTCTACGGAGGGACTTATGTTCCTCCTMAACCTTTGTTAGGAGGATATCATCATCTTGGCCCTAGTGKCTCCAATCCTCTTGGAGGCACCAGTCTTCCTATCACTTCTGGTTACCAGATTCATGTTTGAGGTCAACCTCAAGCTGGAGGGAAACCTCAATTTGGGGGTCAACCTCATATTGGAGCACAACCTCAAATTGGAGGGAAACCTCRGGATGGATTCCATAACCCACGTTATTGAAAAAACATGCTTGTGCTACAATCTCAACCTTGGAACCTTCCTTTCCAATGAAATATACAACCGTCTGGGGGGAAACATCCTCAAGTTAACTCTTTTGTACCCCCTAACCTTGGTCAACTGTATCCAGGTTCTTTGAATCCCACTTCGGGTCAGAACATTCAATCTAGTGTTCCTTTCCAAGGGAACATCCCTAATCAACCCAACCCTATGGGCTATATGCCTCAAAATCCTCCACAACTGAATCTGTTAGGACTGTCTAATTATTTGTAGATGGATTATGGTCCTACTGGAATACCTACCGGGCTTCCCCCTCAAAACTACCAGTTTCCACAAGTGAATTGATAGTTTCCTTTCCTGACCACTTTGGATTTACCTGATATGTCTAGGATTTTGAATGATTCTATCTTACATTCTCTTTATTGGCCCGTCATACTGGCCAAGTTATCATTCGACATTCCTAAATTTGGCAGTCAAGAAGGAGAAGATTCAAATAATTATGTTATGAATTTTCATCTATGGTGTTCATCCAACTCCTTGATGGATGACTCCATTAGATTACAAATTTTCCAACAAACTCTCATGGGTTCAGTAGAAAAATGGTACATCAAGTTACCACGAGGGTTCTTCAATGAATTTCACACCTTAGACATGGCCTTTTTGACACATTACCAGTTTCCAATTCGATACGAGACCAAAAATGAAATTTTGAGTTCTTTCAAGCAATCCTCATCCACTCATATTTTCAATCACATTCATGAGTGGAGGAGAAGAAGACGTTTAATCAAAGTTCCTCTTCTTGATCAAATATTAGCCAAGTCATTTACAAAATCATTGGAGTTATTTCTCGTGATGTCACCATGGGTTGTGTTTTCACTAAAGAGCAGGAAATTAGTCGTGCTCAGTATCTCAATCTTGCTTATTTGCAAATGGGAACACTTTATGATTTGATCCCTGATGCTTCTCGTCCTTCCACAAACCCTACCCCACCACCTCCAGCAACTTCTAATTTTGTTGATAGTTTAATTGGTACCATTCATGCTGAGACTTAGTCTGCACATGCTAGCCATGCCAATCCCAAATCTAATAACTCTAATGCACAAAATAATCCTACTCATACTCCGTCCACCGGTAAGACTACTGAGGTTTATTCTGTTCAATCCACGCTTACCGGAAAGAATCAAAATAAAAAGAAAGGGATGGGTAAGAATAAGGAGGACAAGAATAATAATCCACAATATGATAAAGCCAAAACACAAACTGTTTATGAGAAAGATAAATGTAAACCTCGTTACCCCTACCTTATTTGTGGTGACGATCATTACAAGAAAGATTGTCCACGACATGTTGAGGTTTCTAATTTCCTCCAAGGAACCGGAAATCCTTCTACACCTGCCATTTTTTCACAACCTTTCCCTTCTCACCAGCAAACCCAACTAGTCATTCATGACCAATATTCTCCTTCTACCTCATCTTATGTCCTTATGTGTATTGGTGATTCTAAAAGGAATAAAGTTGTAGTCGCAACTCGAGCCAAAGATTACTCTCCGTCAAAAGATAAAGTTGATGATATACCACCTTTGTTGGTTCAACCTTCTCCCCCAACTTCACCTCCCAATGGTCCTCTTCATATCGAAATATCGGGTCTTGATACAATTCTTTCCCTCCTCCCAAGGGCGTTTCTTGAAATTCTGCATTCAATCCTCATGCCCGTGCTTCCCAAAACTACAGTATTGTAGAAGACCTTGCGCAAGCACCCTTTGCGATGTTATCTCTCAAAGTCCTTCAAAGTTTCCCTGCTCAACGAAAGGCACTGTTAAAGGCCATTGGTTGAATTGATCCCATGGATACCAATCTAATAATCTTTGACTTCGAAGATCATATTCCAAGGCTTCCTCCTCAGTTAGCATTTCAGATCCAAGTTGTTGCTGAAAACAAGAATATCTATAGAACTGTTATTGACAAAGGAGCCTCTATTTGTGTCGTGTCTGTCACTTGTTGGAAATTCATTGGCTCTCCTACCCTCACTGAATCACACAATACACTTAATGCCTTTAATGGTACAGGTTTTAAACCCTACGGTGTTCTTCCCTCATTGTCTATTACGTTGGAAGGTAAATCAGTCAATGTTGAGGTTGAGATCTTCGATGTACCTCTTGATTATAAGCTATTACTTGGTCATAGATGGATTGATTCCATGCACACAGTTGTGTCTACCCTTTTCCATGTGTTATGTTTTCTACACCAAGGAAAGATCATTACTGTTGACCAACTGAACTTCTTTAATTCTGATTCTCGTACTAGCAATGTTCCCTTTATCTCGAAGGCACCTCCTGGTTATGAGAATTTCAGAGTGGGTATTTTAAAAGATTCAACTTTGATGGGTACATTTCCAATCTGACCACTTGATATTCCTCGGCCTTTCGTTGCCTCTATTAACATGATATCCACCATTGTTCGTGAAACCCTTGAGTCATATGACCCATGGGTAGTAACTAGCCCTGCTTATTACCTCCGTTATGGAAACATCATGCCTTTAAGTCTGGTCAAATCCTCTTACCAAGCTATTCAATTGGTAACCCCCTCCTCTCCTTCTCTCTGAGATTCATCTCTTGATCTGTTTTACATGATTTTTCCTACAAACGAGATGATCATGTTTGTCATGTCTATGGAGGATACTCCCTGGGACGATGGGCATCATCGCTCCATTCTCTTCCTAGAGAGTGACACCATAGAGATTTATTTCTTATTGCAACCCTATGCAACATATCCTTACCCGACAATTTCTTGGGGGAAAGTACTCCAAATGGATAGTGATTCTCCAGGAGTTTGACTTGGAATTTGAACATGCCAAGTCCAAGAAATATTTAGTTTTCACTGAACTGATATGTGACCTTCCCTCCACTAAGATAGAGAATGTGGCAGAGGATTCCTTACCTAATGAATCCCTTTTTATGATTAGTTATGATGACGGATGTATGGATATATCATTATCTATCTCCAGACTCAAATTTTCTGACCCAATATATCTAGTACAGATCGTCATCGTATACACTATCAAGCTCAACAATACATCATTCTCAGCGATACCCTTTATCACCGCGGTATTGACTCCATTTTTTGACGATGTCTCACTTACGATGAAGATGAGAAAGATTTGAATGACTGTCACTCTAGAACATGTGGAGGTCATATGTCTAGGTTTTCCACTGCCTAAAAGATCTTACGAGCAAGTTATTTCTAGCCTTCTTTGTTTAAGGATTGCATTACTGTTGTTCAAAAATGCCATGCTTCCCAAACTTATAATAACAAGATAAGATCTCATCCTTATCCCCTACATCCTGTAGTTTTTGTTGGTCCATTCACCAAATGGGGCATTGAATTCATGAAATGTAACCCTCACTCGGTCGGGGGGCATGGATACATCATTGTAGTTGTGGATTATTTCACGAAATGGGTAAAGGCGATCCCTAAATTTGATAGCACCGGGAAAACTGCAACATTGTTCATATTCAATCATATCATTACTCGATTTGGTGTACCTCAAGCTATCATTACTGATCACGGTAGTCATTTTCAAAATTTTATGATGTCTGAACTTACTGAAAACTTGGGTCTTCGCCATGAAAAATCAACCCCCTATTATCCATAGGCCAATGGCCAAGTTGAATCAATCAATAAATTTTTCATTACTATGCTTTGACGGATGATAGGAATTCATAAGATAAGATGGCACACCATGTTGTTCTCGGCATTATGGGCCTATTGGACATTCGATAAGTCTACCATGGGATTTACACATTTCTAGCTAGTTTATGGTATCGAGGCTATCTTGTTGATTGAATGTGAAATACCGACTTTGAAACTGGTCATTGAACTACTCTCTAATACCTCTACCGAAGAAGAGCGTATTTTGTATTTGATGCAACTAGATGAAACCCGTCACAATGTCGCCCTAGTTATTGGAACTTGGAAGAAACATGTTAAATCCCAATACAACAAGCATGTCAAGCTACGTGTTTTTTTCTGAAGGTGATCTAGTTCTTCTTTACGAACAGGATCGTGATTTGCTAGGGGGTGGTAAATTAGAGGCCATATGGAGAGGTCCTTACATTTTCAAATGCGTGTTGGAGAAGGGATCTTATGATCTAGTTGATTATGATGGAATTCCGTTGAGTGAACCCAGAAATGGGATTTACTTAAAGAAGTACTATGCTTAAGTCATTTTTGCATGAGTGCTTGTACTTTTAGTGTGTCATACTCTGTGTGCTTTTTTCGTTGTTTGGTTTCGACCTTTATCTACTTACCTTGCGTTGTGCTTGGTTTCTAGATGTCAGTGTCTTCGCTACCCTACATTGGCTTCGTTGATGGTGCTATTCAAAGTACTCAGAACTTAGCATCTGTTGCTTGGGAAATCTATGCACCTATAGATGAATTGATTAGTCTACATGGTGTTTTCCTTGGTCGTGCAACTAACAATATCCTAGAATACAGTGAAATCATCGAATTATTGACTGACATTATGTCACTTGGAATCTATCATCTTATTGTACGACTCGATTTTCAATTAGTAGTCCTACATTTGAGTAATGTTTACTCCATTCGAAGTCCTATGTTATTAAGGGTATATTTACGAATTCACCTCTTGGAATGTCATTTTGATTACATTGAATATCAACAAATTCCTAGATGTCTAAATACATTGACATATGCTTTATCTAATTATTTGTTAGAGATAAATTTGAGAAATTTATAAAATCCAAACACACTTTATATATACAACAAGTAATCCGGTAGAAGCCTCATATATATAACGATAAAAATTTTACAAAAAGTGTTTTTCTTCGAAGACCAAAATATCAAAAATGTGAAGCACATGGATTAATATACAAATAGAGGATCAAGGATGTTTCTCACTATAACATGCGACTACCCATGTTAATTTACAAAGCAATCGTGGAAGAAGACATGCCTACTATATGGCGCTGATAATGCCTAGAGATATCTTAGATGGAGGCATCCAAGATGTTCATCGTGAGTCCCTCTAGATTCCTCTCTAGAATCTCGTAGTCAGCAATAGATACTCATGCTACGTCAACTCTCTCCCCTCACCTCTAGATGGGGGATGAACACAGAGTTCGGTAATGTCTCACATCTACATCATCAAAAAAGAATTTGATTAATCATCGGAAAATAACATGTAAAAACATTTTATATTAAAAATCACAAAAACATTATAAAAACAAAATGTACTTCTTACCTATGTCCCCCCATTGGGAACCCTAAAGAAGAACCAATTCTGGATCACCTCGGAATTATAAACCGACATAGGCATAGTCATCGACCATAAGCATTTGGGTCCTCAACCAGTCAAACAAAACATCATTATACTTGATGATGGGACTAGTCACATGTCGTGCCATGAGGTCAACCCACCTCTTCATTACTGGATCTTGTGGGGAAGGTATACCCCACTCTACCTGCAAGTGTAAAGATGGGACCCTCTCCAGGAAGATGGAAACCAAAATCAAACTATATCTGAACTGTTTCAAGTCACCATTCCTGCACTTGGTTAATTGTTTTTTCATGCTTTTGAGCACCTCGTCACACCAGTTGAAAACTCAGGGCTCCATACATTCCAGTGCATACTGGAAATAGCTCTAAAGATCCATATGTGGAGTTTCACTCCTTTCCATGCATGTGATAGTGTAGAGGATGGTCTATAGAGGCAAGTCACAGACATCTCTGATAGCGACCTTGCCGCTATGCTTCTGAGTATCGGGTACGCAATGTTCACTGATATATTTACTCATAGGCTCACCACCTCCCCTGCTACCTGTCAGTGTGACATGGGACCCATGGTGAGATAAGTTGGTCAAGAAGTAGATATCCTCAATATATATCATAAGAATGTGAGCACCCACTCGGAATGTTTGTTGGTTCACATCCCACATGTGAACTAAGTATTCGAGTAAACTCGATTGGGCCCCCATGCCCTGGATCTTGAAAACTTTTAACAGTCCACACTGTCGAAGGGAATTTATTGTTCCTGAGTCATTACTAGCAAAGTAATCTTCCTCCTCATGCTCTCTCTCTTTCCATTCCAACATCTTCATCGTGGAAATCCTGCAATGGCACATAAAAGAGAGATTAGCATCTTCATCTTCTCCCTAGAAACTTTTCATTGGCAAATACATCTCAAAGCACTTTTTGATTTTCACAAGTCGCAGGCCTGGGCATCCATATAGTGTAGAGTCATCGTAGGCTAGCCTTAAGGCTACCTACGATGACCCTGGGTTTGCGCAGGGCATGATATAGGTCGCCTGTGACAACCTCCGTGCATATGTACCCTTGGAAAATCAACTCAAAATGTCATTTTTAACCAATGAAAAGAAAATTTTGATCCATTAAAAGTTGAAAGAGATGAAAATTACATGTTCTGTGGAGATCATTTGTCAAATGATCAACCGTGCCTTCTGCAATCCACAGTGGAAAATTGAGGTAAATGGGGGTTTTGGAACAAATTTTGGGTGAAATAACAAATGGAATAGTGAAATGAATTTTTTACCCATTTTTATTCACTTTTTCACTTTTTCATTTATATTTTAAATTATTTTATATATTTCACCTAAAACCTAAATTCCTAATGGCATTGCAAGTGTTTGATTTTTTGCATATGAAAAACCTAGGAGTGAAATATTGAACAAGGATGCGCCTTTTTGGTTTTCTTTTATACATTTGTCACATGTACAGATCCTTTTAGGGTTTTTTAGGAAAAACTCTGAGCTTAGTTTTTGTTCTTTCTCGTGTTTGTAAATCAATGAGAATTTAACCGAGTATACTTTTGTCTCTTTTTCATACTCGTAATGGTAACACGGAAAATTAAACCCATGGAGTATCCTTTAAGATCTTTTCACGCTCCGTAAAAATGAAAAGATTGTTGAGTGACTTTGTTCTTTTCATGCTCATAAAAGTATTTGAAGAAAACATTTGATGAGAGGAAGGTTATCACTTTTTCAGTCTCATCGGATTAATTTATGAAAAAGGAACTGATGGAGTTCTCTTCAAGTGTTTTTCAGACTCTCTAAACAAGAAAAACCATCGATTTTTCTCTTGTTGGACTCGTTAAACAAACATCGAAAGACCCATATGGGATCGAACCACTTCTTCTTAGGGTTTTTTAAATGTACTCCGAGGGACTGGTCAAAAGGATGAGCTTACATAAACAACCATATGTTATCCTCCTCAATCTTGCGTAAAAATAAAGAGGTACTCGCCAAAAATGGTGGGGAGAAATTTGGGAAAGAAATATGTCTCTGTATCCATGTTAGTGGCAGTAATAGTCACTCTTCAACATGACACCCCCCTTTATCATTGTATCCGGGTTGGAAAATCCATTCATCTCTGATTTGACCATCTGCATGTCCATATGTTGGGTCCTCCTTGATTCAATGTTGTCAATACCATTGTCGTGTCATTCATATGTTCAAGAGAAGTCCAGCCTTAATAATCCTCCTATTGAGTCGGCCATCTACAGTTATAAATTTTCTACCATGTCAACCTTCCTTATGTCAGTTTCAAATCATTTTATACTTTGATATATCTCAAACCTATTATTTATTTTGTGTCATTGACGGGGGATACATCAAGGCCCTCCTGTGACGAGTCTTTTCCTGTCAACTTCATCTCATTATCCAAGAACAAAACTTGAAATCATTCAATGCCTTATAGCCTGTATTCCTCAATGGCATGTTTCTTAGCTTTCAACAGTGGGTTCAAATCATTGGCCTCTAATTAGAAAATTCCATCGAGTGTTTGACTTCAACTCATTTATTCACACTCATTGTATTGTATTGTAGTACCTT
Source organism: Picea engelmannii (assembly GCA_009831015.1). Taxonomy (NCBI): domain Eukaryota; kingdom Viridiplantae; phylum Streptophyta; class Pinopsida; order Pinales; family Pinaceae; genus Picea; species Picea engelmannii. The sequence continues at coordinate 67,557 of ML806095.1, forward strand.
GTGATTCATTGACATCAATGGTGATTTCTCTCGCACTTGTTAATGGTTCTCATCATTGACTGATAATCAAGTGGTTTCTACCATGTTCGACTTTATCACTTGTAATCGCATGGTTAGATTTGTACCTAGGGACAACGGAAATGAAGACCCTGGGTCATACCATTCTTGTCCAGGCTGAGATGGAGTTTTCATGATTTGTATTAACACATAGATCCACTTTGTATGTCTTGTGGCCATGTCCGAATTTGAATTCTTTAGAGCATAAATCCATAGTGTATTCTGGGTGGCTATGTCGATTCATGATGACATGGAACCACAGTGTATATTTAGTCCCCATGACTCATTTGAAACTTTGTAATATAAGTATGGGAATTATTGATGCTTGACAGTTTGCAGGTTACCGATCGGTGTGCTCTTTGTTTCCAACACACACATTCTACAAAGTATTTCGGTTGTCACGAGTTCCAACCTCATTCTTTGGGGGGAATTTTGTTACACATTATTTTGGTCATCTTAGTGATCCATTGACAACATGTGTTCATGTTCCCAAAATATCCTTTCTTCATGAGGAAAGTGATTGACTTTCTCTTCTCAAAAACCCTATTAAGGAAGGCCGTCGCAGGATGCACCATATGTAGGGTGCGACGATGCCTGGTCGTTGCCCTATGCTATACAACTAGCATGTGACATCTCTGTAGGATGCTCTACAGCTAGGGTGCGATGATGTCAAAAGGCTAAGAAAAAGTCGAGCTTCATGAAAGTTCTAGAAGGGTGTATTCTAGAAGATAAGGTGGCATCTTTTTGGTTGGGATTCTACTCACTTCTCTGATTTGGTCAGATCATCCTAACCTCTTCAACCATCTCTCTTTCTTCTATGTAAATAGGGATTTCTCATGGAAAAGGATAAGGTTGATTCAAGCAAGATTAATATTGAATAGGCTAAGAATTGGATGAAGAATTCTACGTCAGTTCATACTTTAGGGCTTCATTTCAGTTTATCAAGCCATTGTGGATATTCTTCATTCAAGGTCATAGAAAGTGTGTCTGTTGGAGCAAAGGGTCATTGGAAGGGGACCTTGCAACATCAAGGCTTTGGTTGTAATATCCACTTTAATTTTAATACGATACAGTGATATGTTTCTTTCCCATAAAACTTGCTTTCTTTTATTGTATGATTCCTTGATCACATGCATAATTTCTCGTTGAGTATATTATATTGCTTTGACTTTGGTTGGATTATGTTCCCTTGCAGATTCAATATCATAGGAGCACTAGAGTTGAGCTAAGATGACAACAGCAAGAGGAAGCGATATTTAAACGGTATGTTGCCCATCTCTTATTAAGTAGTAAACTCAATGATTAGAGCTTAGGGAAAGTGTCATATACTGTTTTGTTTTGTTCTAGATCTAGGTAGATCTAGGGATATCTATTTATTTCTATATTTACCGATAAGTCCCATAACAACAGTAAGTGCACAATCATGTTGATTAAGGTTGGTTTTCATTGATGTCAACCCTTGAAGAAAGCCTAGTAGCACAAAGGCTTGGGTAATGGACCCAAGTTTGTTTTATGTAAATATGACTCACTATTATCTAGTCATGGCTGATAATAAGTACAAATGTATGAACTCCAAAGTGGTCCCCTTATGGTGAAATCCCTCACGGGAAGACACTTTGTGGATTGAGTTGTCCTAGAAGTATGGTTAAAGAACCCATCATTATTTGTGGAATAATGAGATGAAGGTCATTGAATTTGTCATTGAAACTATACTATATGGATAGTTCTTGTCATGCCATTTTCGGTGGTATGTGGAACATCACATAACTCCTCACGGTTAGAGAGTTATGGCCATGAGAAGTTGGAGAATCCAGGTTTGGGTAATGGACTCAAGTTTGTTTGATGGATACTGGTATGATTTTTTATATATTTTTAGGTAATCCTATTCTATATGGATATTAAATGTCATTCCATTTTTGGTGGTATGTGGAACGTCAAATAACTCCTCACGGTTTGAGAGTTATGGCCTTATGAAGTTGGAGGACCCTCATATGTCATCTAGAAGCCCCAAAAGGTCAAAGTAGTCAAAGCGGTTTAAGAGATTTTAGAAGGTAAATGTTAAGAACCAAATATCAATATATCATAGAAAATCTTCAGAAAAAAGTACTCAACGCCTTGAAAAAGAGAGAATTTCAGATAATAAGCCTCTTCGAGGGGGCAACCTCCTTTTACCCCACTTAAATGTTCAAGTACAAGATGATTCAAAATGAAAATGTCTCCTTGGTATATATAGGAGAC
>ML806095.1:78624-105130 GCA_009831015.1 Picea engelmannii
TTCTTGTGAATGAGCACAGCCTTCACATATCTTCTCAGAGATAAGCCGCCACCATTCCATCAAGCTTCTTTTCCACTGCATTTTACAGTTTTAGCTTATTTCCTTATTGAATAGAAAACTAGTTTTATTGTATCTATGTTATTATGTGTTAACCATCTTTTAATAATCTGTATTCATTTTGTTCTTCTCATAAAATCCACATGATTTTATTACAATCCCATGAGAAGAGGAAGTAGGATCTCTTCCAAATTCTGTCATATTGTCTTTTTACAATATCTCAGGCTATTATATCAGCAATCCTTTGTATTGGTATGATAAGTTTTATACTGTTGACATAACTTTGTGTGCTTTAAGCCTACTATGCATTTTTTATTTATGTTTATATCTAATGCAATGAAAGAATGCTTACACTTAAATGTTCCTTGTAACAATTATAGATCAATAACAAATGATAAACATTGCCATCTGTATTACAATCCCATGAGAAGAGGCACAATCATTTGTATTGTTACATATCGATGAAAAAGGAAATAAAAAATAGATGTTATAATCCTATCCATGCTTATATTCACCATGACAGCCAAAAATCATCCAATATGAGTATTATGGGAGAATGTCCATTTATTATTGGATAGTTTTCACCTACATAGGGGACCGAATGGAGTGCCATCTGGAGGACCAGATGGAGTGTCATCTGGAGGACTGGATGGAGTGTCATCTCGAGGAACGTATGGAGTGCCATATGGAGGATCAAATGAGGTATTGTATACAGTGTAAATGATAACGATATCGTTCAGGTATGATCACTCGAGTTTGATTACGCCTGTTGCAGTGATGAATTAAATGATGTATTTTTTAATTTCAGTTTGTGATCAAATTAAAATTACAAATTCATGTTATGATCAAATTTCCAAGTATTTGACTTGGACATTGATGAAATTTCTTATACTATTTTTCTTTACCTCCGAAGTACAAACCATTCAAATTTAAACTTGATGCAATTATGATCACACATGTTGTTTGTGTATGATGAATTCACCCATGATTCAACCGTTTCCATAACAATTTCATTAATACATGAGTACTCTATCTTGATTGCTCATACTCGGTCTATTTTTGTCATCCTCTGCTTGCTATATAGCGCTCGCCCACTTCCCAATTTTGGCCTCCTGCTCATCCCTTTCTCTGCAACCATGCCCAATCGTCAAGAACCGTCCTCCTACACTGAGCTACTAGCCATTCTGGAATTCAAATCATGTCGGGAAGTCTTCCACCACACGAGTTAGGGATCATTCCTTTCCAGCCTGTAGGGGCACAATGACGACATCTCTCTCCAATTCGCTCTTGGGTTCGATGGGAGATTTTCTCACATAGGGTCTTTGGTATTTTCGGTCTCTGAAGAATCCATTGCTTTGGCCAAGAAATTTCCACGAGTTGGGGATAGGTGGTTCAAACACCATCAGCTTCCACACCAGAGCTACAACCAGGTGTTTAAGCCTGAATACCAAAATGTCTCCAAAGATAAAGGGTATTCAAAAGAGTGGATCAAAAATGAATTAATCAACCCTCTGATCGTAATTACCAATATCATTGCTTGTGAAAGTAGGTGTTGACGAAAAGATATGAAATGATCTAACTCAAGCATTTTCAGATTATGCTTGGCTAAATAAAAATAGACGGGAATATCACCCTGTGTTTATAGCCATCAAAATTGATATCCTAACTCACAAGTATTGATTACAAGTGCCTAGGGTGGTTTTTTTATAAATAAAAGCTTGTTGAAAAGTTCATTATTTATGTGTTTTTCTTAACATAACAGATGTTGAAATAAATACAGAGACGGAAGTAAAGACATCAAGTATATAATCAAAACACATGAGACATAAAGTAATCCCTTATTTCATTCCAATTCATAAAGAGTCGTTCTCTTTACAAAATTTCGTGAAGAAGCTTTGGACAAAAGTCAAACTTAGACGTCCCTGATGAAACATACAAAAGGACCTTTGATAGAAAATAAACAACTGAACTCTAAAATCTGGATCATCTTGCCACATATTGCTTCCCACTCGACTCTTCACAATAGCCTTTGTTAAACATGAAAACTAATTCACAAACAGACAAGTATACACATACTATCAAAGACAGATCAACACCTTTGTAAAACAAGTGTCTGAAGGATGTAATTCAACGTTAAATCTTGTTGTCTACAATAAGATCCTGCTATCACAAAAAATTATTTGGCTTGTGATAAATTAAGGAATGAATGAAAACTAAACTATCTCAACACAAACTTAAAGAGAAAGCCTCAATATGTTTATCCTTCTATTCCCCTTTTGTTCCTCCCTTTCTGTTTTCCTTTAAGCAAATTAGAATTGGTTGAAGTAGTTGAACTACTTCATTAGTTAAGTTAACTTAAAACTCAACCAGCTTTTTAATTAGGGGGGAAAGTAATAAATCATAATAAGGGTTTTAAATAAATAATAACTAGTAGGTGGGACCCCTTGTGACTCCCCTTTATCTCTTAAAAATCATAACATAACTAGTTAATTAAACAAAAACATCCCTCCTTTGACTCCCACCATCACATTCATGCTGGACAATTTATCTCATTGATATTTGAAATTATTTTCAATAAACATATTACTCATATATGAAAAAAAAAAAACATGTTGTCCAAAACTTCTGAAGTCAACAGTCATCAAAAGTAAATAAATAAAAACTTAAAATCCATATTTTCCGATCTGTGAGGCAATATTTTCCTTGTCGCTGTTATCGCCCTTTAATTTCTCTGAATTTCCCTTAGGTTGTGTGGAGCCTTTAGGCCTAATCTCATTGATCACATGAGGGAAATCGTCCCTCAAATGCATGTGGGAGGACACAGATTTATCAAAATCATTTGAAGGTGAATAAGGGGCAGTAGTGGATTTCCCTTTGTTAGGGGCATGGTGGGCCTCCGTTTTCAACCTTTTTCTTGAAAATCTCATTCTTGTATGCACAATTGATTAGCATATAGTTTCTTTATCAACCATACATGACAACTCTTTTCTTTTTAAAATATGAAATAAATTTTGGCTCAGCAACATATCAGAGTCATGCAAGCCAATCCATACAAATTGCTTAACGATTGTCAATGAGTAGGGGGTGAACAAAGGTTCTGGGATATGCGAGGGGTTTGTAATGAGCGAAAAATGTTAAAATGAGGGGGAAAAGAACATAGTTATTTCTCATAGACAACAACAATCAACTGAAATGTAAACCAAAGAACACGCCACTATAATTCATCCATGTTGTCTTAAACTTTCACAACATTGAGCTCCTCTTAACTGTAATTAATTTCTAGGAACATGGAGTGAGTAATGAATATGGGATGGCGAGGGGATTGTAATTAGAAAAAACTGAAATAATGGTAGGGAAGGAGAGAGGATAATATTCATAAAATTAATTAAGTAACCCATAAAACCATTCTATATTAAATGCAAAAGATCCAACACTTAACCAAATAGTCACTGTGTTCAATTTAACAACTACTATGTATAATTTAATCATTTTTGTGTTTTAACTTGCTCACTGCTCACAATTAAATATTTAACACAATGTCATCAAACTCAAAACAATATGCCTTCCAAACAACCTGTATCAGAGTTTCGTTTCTTCTCATTTGTCCATTTAATGTTTTAAAACAATTTCCAAATGAACACACAGTCACTTATTTCCACTTTGTTCAACATCAAAACGTCAACCACTGTCCATGAATTATTTCCTTAATCAAACACAGACAAAAAATCGTGCTTGACCATCCCTCAATTCCATTTAACAATTAAATTGTAATGAGACCATACTATCACAGAACTCATGCCCATATCTAATACGATGCACGATATCCATCAAACATACACAGTGGACAGCCAAAACATAATCATCAACATTTCAAATTGAAATAATTATGTTTTTCCCTTTAAACACATATTAACAACAATCATCATCTCAACTTATACGATGTTGTACAATATACCATCCAACCAAACTCAAGAGCATTTTTGTGGTTGTTCATGTCTAATTACTCTGAATCAAAACATCAAATGGTATTGAGCTATCAATCCAATACAAGGAGACAGCAATAACCAACCATTGTCGATGATATTCCACCAACTCATAATAGTCAAACATGTGCCTGACAGGATATAACTGGCTCCAAAAACAGATTCTGAATAATTAAGGTTTCACAATGTGGAACCAACACAGGGAAATTAGAGTCGGCCACCAACAGCATGTGAGAACCTTCTAGACAACACAGTGGAAACACAGTCCATATCAACAATAGCTTTGCAAGACAAGGTGACAATCCCCCAGGTAGGAAAGACTACGAACAGAGGATTAGGGGCCTCATAATGGTCTGTAATAACACCAAGAACACGCAGGGTATAACCCTAGTGGTTTTCCCAATCAACCTGAATAATGTTGATATAAATAGAGCCACGAAATAGCAATCAACTTTAAAGTGAACCCCTTGGCGTAATAGCCATCATAACCTACTGTGAAAACATCAATAACATGAACGAGCCCATACCCAGGTGAAGCGATACGCAATGACACAAGATGGTTTGAAATCAAACCCAGCAACCCCATAATAGCAAAAACAACTGGGTATGGTGAAAATAAGTGTGTGGATACGTTCATCAAATCTAGATCGAATGAAACCCTCCAACCAAAACCAATAAGAACAATAGAGAACCTTCTTGGCTTCTAGCACTTAGAATAATCAATGAAACTATGACTTCAACCATCATTTTCATTTTCAATGAAAACCACACAAACAATCCATTCCAAAAAAATATCACAAGTCTACACAGTTGTCAGTATCGAGAAAAGAACAGACCCATACATTACCGAGCCAATATTTATTTCATAACCATAGCAAGTTCATGGATGATGAAAAAGACATACCTGTAACCAAGAAGCCTTTAAAACACGAGCTTGGTCAAGCGGTTCTTCCCTTGCCCCAAAATCGGAGCTTAACCACAAAGAAACACAATTGAACAATATCCAATCTAAGGTGACGGCCAATGGGAGAGGTATAGAGTGACATGCAGTAAATGCACGTTGCTTCCATCATTTACTCATTCAATTCCTTAGTACATGCCATCCAGACTTTCATTAATCCATCCAATTAATATATGCAACGAAACTACCATCAATTACTTGCCAAGTGTGCTGCCATATATCACATTAACCATTGCCAAACATATCATAACGCATATCAAACGTTCCTTCACAGGACTCAATATATCGCATATTCATTAATGTTGTTAGTTGGACTATTACCATTTCCTTTAAACTTCAAATGCATAGTGCAGCATCATATGGCATAGTATCTTAGTTCCTTTCTTTTGAATTTTGTTCATATTGCTTTATTTATTTTCAATTGCTCTTATTTGTTGTTACTAACATGTATCTTTTGCAGGTGTCACAAGTAATAAATCAAGGATTAAATAGAAAAGGTAAAAATGGATATCCTAATCCATTATGACATGACATTATAGCCTAAAGAAATTGAAAAAAAACACATAACATGCCTTATCCATCATCCATTTTTCGCAATAGAACCAACATTTCACCATCGATCATGTAGAGACCTATAAGCAATGTCGAACAGAAGCATGAATATCAAATAAAAACCTGATCCTCCAATCTACAAGGGGGTCCCACCTACTAGTATTATATATATCATTAGCTTATAATTAATAGGCTTTAGCAATACTTTGTGGGTGGAATCCTCTTTGTGATTTTAATCGTCAACAAACCGATGACTCCATAGGGAAATTTGTTTTCAATAGATTTAGAACACAGAACTCATGGTTTCGCAGACTAAGAACAATATATCAAGAAGATATAACCAGAATGATCATGCAAGGGGGAAGTGAGTGGATTTAATGGAAAAATGATTAGGAATTTGGGAATAGCTCATGAAAAATGTTAAGTATGAGGGGGTTTATCCATGTATGCATAATCATTCAACCAGATTTTTCTCTTTACTTCAAGGAGAAAAATTAATGGAATTTCTCTTTTATTTCTCAAATGGATGAAGAAATGGAAAGAAGAAGCGGGAGATAACCAATTTATTTATAAGACATCAGTGAAAGTAGATAACAAATTCAAGTGTGCTTTTCAGGGGAAACATCATGGCAGCTGTGTAAGTTTGATGTTATTGACCAACAATATCTTGCAGGAGTGACTCTGTGGCAGAACTGATCCAACATCTTACTCTTGACCAAAATCAAATAAAATATAGTAAGCAATGAAATCTTGACAGAAATAAAATTACAAAATTTAAAATAGCAGAAATAAAATGACATAATGTAAAAGCAATAGGAAATGCTTAAAATAGAAAGAAAAAATCAAACTATTGTCCGCAAAAAAGAAAAATAGTGAAAACTAAAAGAAGAGATAGACTACTAACATATAGAAAATCCAAATAGCATTAGAACGTTTCAAGTTGGTTCCACGTAATGCTTCAAGTGAGAACCGTTAGTGTTGTAGGAAAACAATCGCTCATGTAAATATTTTAGAATGTAAGAATTAGTACCTAAGACAAAAGTGATCTTGAAATGAACCAGTCATAATTTTTTTAATTTTGAATGTCTTCCCCTATCAGCGTGAAATGAATCCCACAGCAATACTTTTTCATTGACCTTAAATTTGACAGTCTTGACATTCTTGTTGAAATACTTCTTAACATTTTTTTGTCTCATTTAAATATTATCCAAAGCAAACATCCTTTTCTCTTCCAAATCTAGGAGTGTGTTTATCCTTTGTGAAACATCGAAATAATTTAATTCTTCAATCTGTAGCATCAACCTTAAGAAAGAAAGTTCCATCTCAGTTGTCAGGAGGGCTTCTTGACCATAAACAAGTTGGAAATGAGCGCAACCGGTGCTCACCTTGGTGGTAGTTCGATCTTCCCAAAGGGCGTAAGTGATGAGAGTGTGCCACTGACGGGGCTTATCTTCAATGAGCCTCTTGACGATTCTTACCAGATTTTTGTTTGTAGACTCACCCTGTCCATTCCCTTGGGGATAATAAGCTTATGATCTGAAATTTTTAACCCCCAACTTAGCTAAAAATTGGGTCACTTAGCATAAATGAAAGCGGGATCACTGTCTGTAATAATTTCTAATGGAAGACCAAAACTGGAAAAAATGTTATTTTCAAGGAAAGAAATTACCTAATCATCTGTTGAATTCTTAAGTGGGACAGCTTCAGCCCATTTCATAAAATAGTCTTTGGTTGTTAAAATAAAAACTTTTCCTACTGAATATGGAGGATTAATAGTACCAATAAAATCCAATCCCCATTTTGAAAAAGGAAATTCTGGGAGGACAGGCTGTAATGGCATGGCTGAAAGGCATTATTTCCCTACAAATTTTTGGCACTTGTCACAAGATATTGAAAAAACATAAGATTCATGGAAGATTGAAGGCCAATAGTATCCTTTCCTAATAATTTTGAAAGCATTGGTTTTAGTAGAAAAATGTTCTCCTACATGAATGACATAACTTTAAGAACCATGAGTTTATTGCAACAATTTTTTTGCATCCTCATTGTTTACACAGCGTAGCAGCACACTGTCAACAGATCTTTGAAACAAGAAGTATCCTATAATTATGTATCTTCAGATTCAAGACAGAGCCTTCTCCTTTGATGAGTGTCTAATTTATCTGTACATATTTGGTTTTGTAAGTAATAAACCAAATTCTTATACCAAGAATGTTTAGACACAGGGAGGATCTGGTTATCAATGTAAAAGAGAGTTGATAGGGAACTATCCTCTTCATAAATTTATTCACTATTCTCAGCATGTTGAGCTAAGTGAAAGGCTAAGTCACGTCCCTTGATAGTGGTAGAAGTCACAATATTCAAATCATGCTCATGGATCTTGGCAAGCCAATGTGCAAGTTTCCCTGAAAGATAATTCTGTGAGAGAAAAATATTGGCAGCAGGTAAAGGTACTTTTAACAACGTGTGCTTACCTAAGATGAAGTGGAAAAACTTTTCAACAACTTTAACAAGAGCGAAAGCATGTTTCTCAATAAAAGAATTTTTAAATTCATCATCAGACAAACTTTGACTCATGTAAGCCATTGGTTTTTCATTATCTTGGTCATCATTTTGCATGAGGACAACAGAAATTGCTTCCTTGGTGGCATTAGTATATATTGTGAATCCCTTCTCAAAATCCAGCTTCGCCAAAACTGGTGCAGAACTGATTTCTTTCTTAATACCTTCAAAATCATTTTCGACATCATCTGTCCAAGAAAAAGAATGATCTTTCTTCAGAAAATTGTGAATTGGTTTGACCATCACAACAAAATATGGAACAAACCTATGGACAAAGTTAATAACCCCCATAAAAGCTTGAACCTCCTTCTTGGAAGTGGGAGCAGGCATATTAAGGATAGCAGCAATCCTTTCAGGATCAATCCTTATTCCTGAATCGTAGACAATGTGTCCATGGTGCTTTCCCTCGATAACGCCGAAAATGGACTTAGAAGGGTTTAGAGAGATACCAAATTTCCTACATCGCATGAGAACTTTTCTCATATGATCAAAGTGATCTGATCGAGTCTTAGAGTAAACAGTTAAGTCGTCTAGGTAGATCTGAATGATCTTGTCAATCAAATCGTCGAAATCTATTTGCATAGCCCTTTGAAAAGTGGCACCTTCATTAGATAAACCAAAAGGCATATGTTCATAAGCAAAGGTACCCCAACGAGTAATAAAGGTGGTTTTATATTTATCTTCCCTTTTTACCTTGATTTGATTGTAATCGAAAATATCGTCAAGTAAAGACATCATTTGTGACCCTGCAACTTGCTGCAAAATCATTTCCATGTTAGGGAGAAGGAAGTGATACTTTATACTAGCTCGATTTAATGCGTGAAAATCAACGCACAATCTAATATGACCAGTTTTTTTTTCGAATAGGAACCAAATTTGAAACCCATTCAGAATACTTGACCAGAAAGATGATTCCAGCCTTCAAGAGTTTTTCCAACTCCTTTCGAATAATTGCTTCCAGCGCAAAGTTGATAGGTTTTTGTTTTTGCCTAACTGGTTTTATACCTTCCCTGATGGGGATGGTATGATGTATAAGACTAGGATCAAAACCACAAATATCCTCATAAGACTAAGAAAAAACATTTTGAAATTCACCAAGTAGCTTAGCAAACTTCATTTTCTCTTCATCAGAGCATTGGGCACCTATTTTAACATTCTTTGGAGCCTCGGGTGTCCCAATGTTCAAGGAGATGGTTTCACCTACCTTCCTTTCGGACTCCTCTTCTTTTTTTTTCTCTTTATTTCCTACATCACTCAATGAAAACAAACTCTCAAGAGGAATCAAGCACTTAGCAATCTTGTCATCTTCTATGGAAATAATTTCCTTGGGCTTAAGAGGTTCATTTTGAATGAAAGAACAAATTCTCTCATCATTAGGGGAAACCTATCGAGATTCTATATTTTCAAGGATATGCATATAATATAGATATTGAAAGTACAATTAGGTCTATGAGGAAAAAGTTTTTGATTAGGAGAAGCTGCAAAGACAGCTAACCGACCATCCATTGAGTTTAACTCCCTCTTAACATGAGTGATGTTGAAAGATAATAGGTTCGATAAAAGCGCCCAAACAATTTGGCTATATCATTTCATCATCTTGTTGCTATGAGAGTGTATATTAGGTACAAGGTTCACAACAAGCTCAGAATCTCCAAAAACTGAAAGGTGACCACAAGAAAGATTATAGGCATTTTCAATGCCTAATAATAAAGCTTTGAATTCAGCGACATTGTTTGTACAAGCAAACTCCAACCTGTAAGAAAAGTTATGAATTTTTCCTACAGGGGGAATCAAACAATGTCAGCTTCATTACCTTCATTAGATCACGAACCATCAAAGTGCATGTGCCACATATCATCATATAAATCTATCTATTCCAAGGGAATATTATCCTCCTCAGTAAATATGGAATACACTCCTAGGTCCTCTTCGGTATATTTTAAATTAGGATGTTGGAAACTCTCTATGTAAGGTGAAATCCTTCCCTCTCTAAGGATTATAATGTTTTTACCATTCCGAGGAATGGAAAAATGTGTCCCCTCAAGTGAGAGATATCCACATGTTAAGGCTTGCCAATCTCTTCCCAAGATAATTGAGTAATTTCTTACTGGCATATCGATTACCTGAATACTAAGGGTTGTCCTTATTCAGGGTGTGCGCACAAAACTAAGGTCGCATATTTAATCTCGCCTATGGTCATTTGTTCTAGACTATTATAGGAGATCATTCTTCTGGCGTTTCCATTTGTACAAGACAAGCCTATATCTTCCATAATAATCTTTGACATCACACTTAGGCCTGAACCGCCATCAATGAGGCAACAATGGTAGATCTTATCCATAATCTTTACAGAAATATAAAAAGGGGAATTTTTCACAGGGTATCTAAAGTTATGTACACCTACTTTATTTACAAATGAATCCTCTTCATTTACCTCTTCAGAGAGGTTGTCTACAACAGAATCTTTTCCCTCCATGAATTTTTTTATATGCATTTGTTGTTCAGGGATGACAACCATGTCCAGAAGGGTTGCATCTTCTTTGATGTTGGCCAACTTATTCAAGATATTGTACATGGAAGAGGGGAGAGGGGAAGTTGTTCCTTGACCATCAGGAACCTTAGGAACCTAAATAGTAGCAGCGGGTGAGGATGAGCTCGGGCTAGAAAAATTGTGGAGAGGGTCAAATTTGCCTTTGGGAGAATAAGCTTTGTTCCTAGTATTGATGATCATGACATCTTTTGGCTCTGCAAAATCTAGGACAGCAATGGTAGTTTCTGGTCTTTTACCAAATATCTTATCTTTGGCACTCTTCCTTACCTCACATGTGGCTTCCCCATTGTGTTCCTCATAGAAGATATGTTGGCACAGGGGCAGACCCAGGGTTCAACCCTTCAATAGTGCACCAACAAAACCCTAACTACCAGCCCTTTGGGAAACACATGTGAAGCAGATGAAGTCTCACCTGAGGTAGAGGCAAGGTTAGTTGCAGAACTCCAGTGTCTACAACCTTAGCTAGGACACATATCTATGATTACAATACTCCAATAAAGCACTTAGAAGTTACCATTCATTAGTACTTAACCTTTGCCTATAGTGCAGATAAACCCTAATGACAGTGCAGCATAGTATTCAACAAGATTCAACACATTCAAGCACTAAGCACATCAACATAGATCAGATCTAGAATCTTATTCACACATTAGGAACTAAGCTATCATATCAGATTCATCTAAGCACATACTATTACACTAAGAATAAATATCATGAATAATGTATCAACCATAAAGCACAAAGCAACCATAACACAGGATATATGTGGTTCACCCCCAGCCTAGGGCTACATCCACCAACTCTTCTCTTCTTTATTAACTTCTTGTCAAGCTTCTTACAGGCACATAGCATCAAAATCCTACTCCACAGAGGACAGGAGATCTATGCACACCTCGCCAGATCCTCCTTCCCCGAGATAGGTTACAGCACAAATCCCTTACACAGTCTCTTGCAATTACTTGCACTTAGCCTTGCAAGTCTCACACAGTATACACAAATTAATTACAATTATCACTTTCACTTAGAACGTAGCATCATACCACTTTTTCACCACTACTTACATCGCCTAACCCTCTATTTATACATTACAAAAGGGCCTAAACATGGGTAAACCCATGGGCCGACATCCCATACCTGTTACATAAGTCCAAAACCAAAATATTCCCTAAAAAGGTGTTGAGATACCGATATCTTCACTTCGACTTGCACTCCACCTTCGACAGCATGTTGAAGTCCCAAAATAGGTCAAACCTGACCAAGGATCTCCAAAACTTGGTCAAGGGCCAACAGGCCCCCAACACTCAGTTATGACTCGTCTCGAGTCACTTTGCTTTGGTTAATTCTACCTCAAAATCCTTGATCTTGGCTCAAGCTTCTTCGAACTGTTGTTGTGCCAAGGCCTCCTACATGGTGAACTCATGAAGAACTGCCTTGTTCACAAGTCCTTCCAATTGTTGTTCAAATATAGTGACTACATGTTCTAGTTCTTCTCCTTGTCCTTCAATCTCTTCAAACAGTTGGCAAGTTGTGTCATGGGCTAGTTGGAGCCTCTGAGTCACTTCCATGACTTTTCTCTGTATGGTATCGACTTGCTATTGGATAGTGCCTTGTTCTTGGGATCATCTCATTCTCTCAATTGTCGAAAAGAGCTTCAACTGTTCATGAACTATTGTTGCTTGTTGCTTGGCCTCCTAGAGGTGTGAGTCTAGTGTCTTTAGTTTGGGATCCTCAGTGAGTCGCTCATAATTCTGCACACTGCGATCACTGATTTGTTTACATTCCATGGTGAAGGCCTTGATTCTTTCAACTGTGCTCTGAGAAGTTGCTTCTCTTTCATCCTGAACATCCTGTGAAGTGCTTGGCATTGTTTGTACCTCTAGATCTATTATTCTATATTGAAGTTTTTGAATGGATTCAGCAAGCCTTGGCACTTTATGCTCTATTGGGTCTTTGTCTAATTGTTCTAAGAGAAGTTCTCTATTGACTGCTTATTTTATTCCAATCTTCTCTACGATAAACTATTCTTTCTCTTGTTTGATCAACGCTTTCTCCTGTTCGAGCTTCATTTGGAGGGCAGCCTTCTTCTACTGTGCAACCCTGCATTTCTCTATCACCTCCTCTTATGCTTGCTTCAGAGCCATTGTGTCCTAGTGTTTCTCTTCCTGCATGCGATGAAGGGATTAAGTGGCATCAGCTATTCTGCGGAGTTGGCAGGCTCATCTCCCAACTTTGTTTCATCTGATGGAGGGGTGCAGTTGATGCTTTGCAGCTGGATTGAAGGGCTTCTTGGACACCCCTTAGCTCTGTCTCAATTCTATCATACGTAGCCTCTTGTTTTGCTTTGGTTCTCTGCAAAACATCTTCTAAGGTATCTAAAACAACTACGATAATGAAGTCAAATTCATCCACCGTGAGCACAGTCTGTAGCTTCAGCTTACTAGCTTTGGATTTCTTCCGCGATGTAGGTTTCGTGGGGGAAACCTTTTTTTTCCTTAGTGAATCTGCATCATCAAGGGGATTCTGTAGCGGTGTTACTTTGCCTTTCTTCTACTTATCTTCTTCCCCTTCTTCCTCTTCTTTGTCCACTTCGTCACCACCTCCTCTTCCAGATGAGTCTAAAGAAGTTTCTTTTGAGACGTTGTCCAGTTGTTGTACCTCTTCTTTCTTTATTTTCCTACTATTGTTGGGTGCATCATACTCTTCGTGGGTAACCAATGGGTTTCCAATGAGTTTTGGGTCGAACAGTTTCGCCTGGTCGATTGGTATAAGGTACTTTGTGGGCCATTCCTTAGTGATCTCCTCTAGATATTCCTCGATGATCTTATAGTATGACTGCAACTCTTCTTTACTCTCGTATGCACGTAGTGATATATATAAAATACCTATCTGCACAGAACTTCATCAGGGGCCTGAATCTGTCTAGAGTGTTCGGTGGCATACGAGGGAATGGCTCAATAGCATGTTTCAACTACAGGTAGTAGTTATGGAATATTGCGTTCGACTGCTATTTTTTTCCCATATCGCTCGAATACCATAGCGTGGTAAACTTCACAGCAAGTGGATCGAACAACTCAATGTTAGGGAAGGTTGCACCTTCCGGCAACTCCCAAACTATAAATGCAACAAGGATCAGGAGCCAGCTAAGTCATCTCTATGCTTAGTCCTTTTCTCTTCTATAGCTCGGGATGGTCCAGATTCGTGAGCGGTCGACGGGGAGGCTTGCAACCCTCTCATAGATAAGGCTTGAACTCCTCTCGTCGATAAGGCTTGAACTCATGCAGACATCACTCTCTCTACCATTAGATCGATTAAAATTTCCTCTACTAACTTTTCCACAGTGTTGAGCTCGTCCAATATGCACGCTCGAGATTGGATATCTCAGGTTGATGAACAATTTCTCAATGCAATAGAATGGATGGCAAGGTCTCAATAAGCACAGCACAGTAACAATGAGTTATCTAGTTGGTTTGTATACAATTCGTGAAAGTGTGCTCGGTGCAATAGTCAATGGGATATTTAGACAACAATGTAACGGATCCTTCCAATGGACCAGAAGCCTTCATCAATGCAGTTCTGTCTATTACGGTGTGGTCCTAATGGTCTGATGGCGAGCTTTCTGATCATAAAATTTTTTTAACCATTCGAGAACATCAATCTAATGGTTATAATGCCTCCAAGGTTCATATCACTTCACCATGGCGAAGTCACAATCTTAGCTTCTCTGATATTCCAGTGAAGTTCAAATTCTGGAGACTTTCCTTCTGCGAAGTCTTCTCTGGGGCTTCCTATAATTTCTTCAACTTTGTTTTCTTCTTGCTGAGATTTCTAGCCTTCTTCCCTATGATCTATGTTATTGGGTTCCTCTTCCCATTCTGATTCTTATCTTCTCTTGGCATAATAACTTCCCGTTGTTGATGGCCTTTCATAAGGTTCAAGGGTAATACTTCTTCTCTATTTGGTGTAGGTGCTCTATTCTCTTGTATGGACAGGTGTTTCAAATCTTCTTTTTTTCTTTCAACTTCGACATCCAAGTTTTTGGTTTTGAATAGCTTCGATCTGTTCTCCTGTTCATCTATAAAGTGCACTATTCTCCTAGTCATGAAATATTTTAATTCTTGTTTTTTTTGTTCTAGGTCTTCCTCTTCTTGTTTTCTTCACATCTGATCTTTCTCAATCCAGGTTTTTCCTATCAATAAATAAAATGGGGTGTTGTTCTCAACAAATGTAATAACCTCAAATTCTTCCTTTGTCGAATTTCCATGAGCACTCATAGATGTCTGGGTAAGTCTTACACATAGGGTTAATAGCTTTCCTCTAAATAATCTTATTTGTCCCAATGAAGGAACCATAGCAGGCCTTCCCAAAATTTCCCAAGTACTTTCTATCATGGCATTCACCTGTGTTTCCTCGTCCATAACACAGTCTATGTCAAAGTCTCCTATTCTTTCTTCTATGCATTCCTTGTCTTTTAATATCTCTGATAGAATGATGTCTCTATGATCATTTAGGGTTTCTTTTATTTCTGACAATACAGTCTCTGATCCTTTCTGAGGTTCTTCCATAGTCTTAATTTCTGAGTCTTTCTCATGTTTATCTTGTTCCATATTCATTCTTTCAAGTTTATCAATCATTCTAGGGCAATCCAGAACTTCATGGTCCATAGCTTTACAACAAAGACAACTTGGTCGTCTATCAGGGAAATCCTTAGCAAGATGGTCTGGTCTTCTACAACTATAACAAAGGGTTAATCCTCTCTTTCTCTTAAATGATCCCCAGCCTTTCTTGTATTGTGCACTAGGATCATGGTAACTAACCTGTAGAAAATTCTTCCTAGGATCTCTCATCCATTTGTTAGTCCAAACATTATTTTTATGCATAGGAATAACATATCTTTCATTATTTCTATCAAATATACTCATATCAAACCTTCTTTCTTCTAGTTGTGCTCTAGTTTTCATACTAGGACCAAATTTATCAAACATACATAGATCTATACTTTCGAAAAAAAAAATTCCACTTATCTTACCTCTATCAGAGCACAAAGATTTCAGATCTTACCTCTTTAATCAAAAAAAATTCACTTTACCTTTATCAGAGCACAAATCTTTCAGATCTTACCTCTTTTCTTCGGATCAGACTTCTTTTCTTACCACATATCTTTCACAAGTCAAGTAGAATAATGTGCACTAAAGCAACAGATCTACGCATAGATATTTCTTTCTTTTCCTCAGTTCCCAGCAATCACAGTTTCAGGTGCCAGCAACAGAACCATTTTTTGGCATAGGGGTAGACCCAGGGTTCAACACTTCAACAGTGCACCCACAAAAACCTAACTACCGACCCTTTCGGAAACACCTGCGAAGCAGATGAAGTCTCACCCAAGGTAGGGGAAGGGGTGGTTGCAGTCCTCCAATGTCTGCAACCTTAGCTGGGACACAGATATGTGATTAAAATACTCTAACAAAGCACTTAGCAATTATCATTCATTAGTACTTAACCTTTGTCTACAGTGCAGATAAACCCTAATGACAGTGCAACACAGTATTCAACAAGATTCAACATATTCAAGCACTAAGCACATCAACATAGATCAGATCTAGCATCCTATTCACATCATTAGACACTAAGCTATCATATAAAATTCATCTAAGCACAAACTATTACACTAAGCATAAATCTCATGAATAATGTAGCAACCATAAATAACAAAGCAACCATAACACAGGATAAATGTGGTTCACCCCCAGCCTAGGGCTACGTCCACCAACTCTTCTCTTCTTTATTATCTTCTTGTAAAGCTTCTTACAAGCACATAGCATCAAAATCCTACTCTGCAGAGGATAGGAGATCTGTGTGCACCTTTCCATATACTCCTCCCCGAGCTAGGTTACAGCACAAATCCCTTACATAGTCTCTTACAGTTACTTGCACTTAGCCCTGCAAGTCTCACACAATATGCACAAAGTAATTACAACTATCACTTGCACTTAGCACATAGCATCATACCACTTTTTCACCACTACTTACATCTCCTAGCCTTCTATTTATACATTACAAAAGGGCCTAAACATGGTTAAACCCATGGGCCAACATCCCATATCTGTTACATAAGCCCAAAACCCAAAAATGCCCTAAAAAGGGGTTGAGATCCCATGATCTCTGCTTTGACTTACACTTTGCCTTCGACAGCCTGTCGAAGTCCCAAAATAGGTCAAACCTGACCAAGGATCTCCAAAACTTGGTCAAGGGCCAACAATTTACACCAACTTTGAGGCAAGATATCTTTAGGATGAACATTATCTTCAATCGGATTTCTAAAAGGGGGTGCAAATGAGGATGAAGCTCCAGGGGTGACAGGGGAGACATTTTATTTTCTCTCATATGCTATCATACAATTATTCATATCTTGTACTAGTTGTAAGAGGGAGGAAATTTTTATCTGTTTAACTGATTCTCCCTGTGGAAGACCTATTCTTTCAAGTTGTTCTTCATACTCTAAACAAGTATTCAGAGCGGAACCTAGATTATCAATGGCTTTTTCCTCAATCCTATGATGATAGTGGGAAGGTAATGCATTGTCGTAATGCATGAAAGTGGCTTGGTTCTGAGGTCAAATGAGTTCAAGGATTTTATTTTATAACTTAGTGAAACGCAAGTTGAAGGACTTGATAGTTTCACCATCTTTATAGGTGATGTTATTGTATTCCCTTAACTTCTCGGCTGGGATTTTAGATTTCCCATAGGTGGACTTGAACCAATACATTAAATCCTCTGAAGTAGAGAGAATATTAGCAGGAATATCAAAGAAACTGGTTGCAGCCTTTCCTTCCAAGGAATTAACGAATAAGAGCATGCAAGTATCATTGTCATTGGCCCCTATGTTGTGACAAGCATTAGAAAATGACACCAGGTGTTCGTTTGTAGTGACAATGTTATTTCCAGAAAACCTAGGGAGATGCTCTTTGAATTTAGGAAGTGGATGAGTAGCAGGTGCTAGGTTAAGAGAAGAGGGCACATGCCATAGTGTAGCTGTGGCGTCTTCTTCAAACTGAAAAAGCCCATACTTTTTAATGACTTTGGTGGGATTTGTGGTAGAATAGATAAGGATATGGTGGCTATATAAGCTGTCAATCACTAACAAAGATGAAGACTAAGAGGAGGAAGCACTTCCAGTTCCACCAGAGCCACCACTAGATGCCATCTTCTGGATGATAGGTGAGGGATAAAAAGACGAACTTGAGGAATCAAACAAAGTTATCCTTAGATAACTTCATTGGGTAGATAACACAACGTTCCTTCTTCCTATTTCAGCAATAGGATTAATTTCGGGTGATAAGCCTCTTCTTCTTGTAGAAACATGAGAGTCTAAGGACATGAAAGAAAGGCCAAAAATGAAGGAACAGGAAGGTTACTGCTGATTTCTAGGTTGTCGATGTCTAGCTTCCCAACATTCTTGGGCACTAATATCTCACTCAATTGCTACCCATGAATGATTAAGATCAGCATGAGTATTGGCAGTGTCTCAAATAGGGTTAAACAAGTTCAAAGCAATGTTGGTATGATCTTGAAGGTCGGGCTCAATATTGGGTTGCCTTGCAACAGGCATAGTCATTAAGAAATAAAATAGTCAAAGAATTAATATTAGGAAAAATATATGTATTCGATGTAAATCAAGCATAAAAATTAACCAAAGAGATATTGAAGATCTCCCCAGTATGGTCGCCAAATAAATGTTGAGGAAAAGATATGAAATGATATAACTCAAGCATTTTCAGATTCTGCTTGTCTAAAGAATAATAGCCAGGACTATCACCCTAAGTTTATATCCATCATAATTAATATCCTAATTCACAATTATTGATTACAAGTGCTTAGGCTGGTTTTTTTATAAATAAAATCTTTCTAAAAAAGTCATTATTTACCTTTTTTTCTCAACATAACAGATGTTGAAATACATACAGAGACAGAAGTAAAGACACCAAGTAGATAATCAAGACAGATGAGACATAAATAAATCCCTTATTTCATTCCAATTCATCAAAGATTCATTCTCTTTACAAAATTTCGTGAAGAATTTTTAGACCAAAGCCAAACTTAGACATCTCCGATGAAACATACAAAAGGACCTCTGACAGAAAATTAAAAATTGAACTCTAAAAGCTGGATCAGCTTGCCACAAATTGTTTCCCACTCGACTCTGCACAATAGCCTTTGTCAGTCATGAAAACTAATTCACAAACAGACAAGTCTACACAAACTATCAAAGATAGATCAACACCTCTGAAAAACAAGTGTCTGAATAATGTAATTCATCCTTGAATCTTGTTGTCTACAATAAGACCCTGCTATCACAAAAAAGAATTAAGCTTGTGATAAATTATGGAATGAATGAAAACTAAACTATCTCAACACAAACTTAAAGAGAAAACCCCAGTATGCTTCTCCTTCTATTCCCCTTATGTTCCTCCCTTTTATTTTTCCTTTAAGCAAATTAGAATTGGTTGAAGTAGTTGAACTACTTCATTAGTTAAGTTAACTAAAAACTCAACTAACTTTTTAATTAGGGGGGAAAGTAATAAATCATAATAATGGTTTTAAATAAATAATAACTAGTATGTGGGACCCTTTGTGACTCCCCTTTATCTCTTAACAATCATAATATAACTAGTTAATTAAACAAAAACATCCCTACTTGTGACTCCCATCATCACATTCATGCTTGACAGTTTATCTCATTGATATTTGAAATTATTTTCAAAAAATATATTACTCATATATCCAAAAACAAAACCATGTTGTTCAAAACTTCTGAAGTCAACTGTCATCAACAATAAATAAATAAAAACTTAAAATCCATATTTTCCAGTCTGTCAGGCAATATTTTCCTTGTCGTTGCTATCGCCCTTTAATTTCTCTGAATTTGCCTTAGGTTGTGTGGAGCCTTTAGGCCTAATCTCGTTGATCACATGAGAGCAATCATCCCTCAAATGCATGTGGAAGGACATAGATTTATCATAATCATTTGAAGCTTAAGAAGGGGAAGTAGTGGCTATCCCTTTGTTAGGGGCATGGTGGGCCTCGATTTTAAACCTTTTTCTTGAAAAGCTCATTCTTGGATGCATAATTGATTAGTAGATAGTTTCTTTATCAACCATACATGACAACTCTTTTCTTTTTAAAATATGAAATATTTTTTGGCTCAACAACATATCAGACTCATGCAATTCAATCCATACAAATTACTTAACCGTTGTCAATGAGCAAGGGGTGAACATAGGTTCTGGGATATGTGAGGGGTCTGTACTGAGCGAAAAATGTTAAAATGAGGGGGAAAAGAACATGGTTACTGCTCATAAACAAAAACAATCAACTGAAATGTAAACCAAAGAACACACCATTGCAATTCATCCATGTGATCTTAAACTGTCACAACACCAAGCTCCTCTTAACTACAATTAATTTCTATGAACAGGGAGTGAGTAATGATATGGGAAGGCGAGGGGAATGTAATTAGCGAAAAGTGAAATAATGGTAGGAAAGGAGAGCAGATATTGTTCATAAAATTAATTAAGTAACCCATAAAACCATTATATATTAAATGCAAAAGATCCAACACTTAACCAAATAGTCACTATGTTCAATTTAATAGCTATTGTGCATAATTTAATCATTTATGTGTATTAACTTGCTCACTGCTTGCAATTAAATCTTTAACACAATGTCATCAAACTCAAAACAATATGCCTTCCAAACAACCTGTATCATAGTTTTGTTTCTTCTCATTTGTCCATTTAATTTTTTAAAACAATTTCCAAATGAACACACAATCACTTATTTCCACTATGTTCAGAATCATAACGTCAACCACTGTCCATGAAATATTTCCATAATAAAACACAGACACAAAAGCATGTCTGACCATCCCTCAATTCCATTTAACAATTAAATTTTAATGAGACTATACTATCACAGAACCCGTGCCCATATCTGATGTGATGCATGATATCCATCAAACATACATAGTGGACAACCAAAACACAATCATCAACATTTCAAATTGCAATAATTTTGTTTTTCCCTTTAAACACATAGTAACAACAATCATCATTTCAACTTGTACGATGTTGTAGGATAGACCATCCAACCAAACACAAGAGAAATTTTGTGACTATTCATGTATAATTACTCTGAATCAAAACATCAAATGATGTTGAGCTATCAATCCAATACAAGGAGACAACAATAATCAACCACTGTCGACGATATTCCACCAAATAATAATAGTCAAACATGTGCCCGAAAGGATATAACTTGCTCCAAAAATGGGTTTTGAATAATCAAGGTTTCACTCTGTGGAACCAACACAGGGAAACTAGAGTCGTCCACCAACAGTAGATGAGAACTTTCTAGAGAACATGGTGGACACACAGGCCATATCAAAAATAGATTTGCAAGACAAGGTGACAGTCCCCCAGGTAGGAAAGACTATGAACAGAGGAACAGGGGCTTCATAATTGTCTGTAATAACACCGAGAAAATGCAAAGTATAACCCCCGTAGTTTTCCCAATCAACCTGAATAATGCTGATATAAATAGAGCCATGAAATAGAAGTCAACTTTAATGCAAACCCCTTGGTGTAATATCCATCATAACCTACTGTGAAAACATCAATAACATGAACGAGCCCATGCCCAGGTGAAATGATACGCAGTGACACAAGGTGGTTCGAAATCAAACCCAGCAACCCCATAACAGCAAAAATGACTGGGTATGGTGACAAGAAGTGTGTGGAGACAGTCAGAAAATATGGACCGAATGAAACCCTCCAACCAAAACCAATAAGGACGACAGAGAGCCTTCCTGGCTTCTAGCACTCAGAATAATCAATGAAATTGTGACTTCTACCATCATTTTCATTTGCAATGAAAACCACACAAACAATCCATTCCAGAAAAATATCACAAGTCTACACAGTTGCCAGTCTCGAGAAAATCATAGACCCATACATTACCAAACCAATATATATTTCATAACCAAAGCGGGTTCATAGATGGTGAAAAATACATACCTGTAACCAAGAAGCCTTTAAAACGTGAGCCTTGTCGAGCGGTTCTTCCCTTGCCTGAAAATCGTAGCTTAACCACAACAAAACACAATTGAACAATAGCCAAGCTAAGGTGATGACTAGTAGGAGAGGTATGGAGTGACGTGTAGTAAATGCACATCGCTTCCATCCTTTACTCATTCAATTCCTTAGTACACGTCATCCAGTCTTTCATTAATCCATCCAATTAATCAATGCATCGAAACTACCATCAATCACTTGCCAAGTGCGCCACCATATATCACATTAACCATTTCCAAACATATCATAACGCATATCAAATGTTCCTTCACATGACTCAATATATCGCATAGTCATTAACTTTGTTAGTTGGACTAATACCATTTCCTTTAAACTTCAAATGCATAGTGCAACATCGTATGGCATAGTAGCATAGTTCCTTTCTTTTGGATTTTGTTCATATTGCTTTATTTCTTTTCTTCTCTTATTTGTTGTTACTAACATGTATCTTTTGTAGGTGTAACAAGTAATAAATCAAGGAGTAAATAGTAAAGGTAACAATGGATATCATAAGAAATTATGACATGACATTAGATTCTAGAGCAACAGAAACAACACATAACATGCCTTATGCATCATCCACTTGTCACAATAGAACCAACATTTCACCATAGACCATGTAGAGCCTTGTAAGCAGTGTCGAACAGTGGCATGATTATCAAATAAGAACCTAATCCTCCAATCTACAAGGGGGTCCCACCTACTAGTATTATATATATCATTAGCTTATAATTAATAGGATTTAGCAATACTTTGGGGTCAAAATCCTCGTTGCGATTTTAATCATCAACAGTAGGTACTATGTTTTTAAAGTCTGTCATTTATGTCTTTTGGCTCATTTTCAATTCAACAAACCCATGAATTTTCCCTTCTATTTTCTGAAAATCCTCAAGAAGATGTCTTCCCAGGTCCGCAAAAATTTGTCCAACCCTCGTTACAGCTTATTTCACCATGGCCCCATTAAATTTCTTGTTATATTAGAATTGAAGAAACAAAGCAAAACATGGGAAGATTTCCTCTACCAGTTTTCGAATTCCCATCTCACATTTAAGACAAGAAAGAAGTCGAGGGATCCAGGGACTGTTACCCCACCTAATACTCACTCTCCAAAAACTCCAAACCCTCAAGTTCAAACTAGCTCCCTGTCTGATAAGAAAGACAAGAAAACTATTGATTTCCCTATCACCTCATCTGGTAACAAAATTAAGAAACTTGTTGATAACTCCCAATTACCTCCAACACCGATCTATTCTAAACCAAAGAAACTGTAGGATTCATTTCATCAATATTTTCCTTTGGTTCCTACAAAGAGGATAGGAGCTAATTGATTCAAGGGTCAATCCTTTCGAAGAAGCACCCGAAGTACAAGTGGAAAGTCCAATATAAAACCTCCAAGTACTTCAGATCGTATTCAATTGTATTTTGACTATGAGAGGCCCCACAAAAAATTAAAGAAGCTTCGACATAGGAGTCTAAGCCTGATAAAGAGATCAAATCTAATCTTATCACACCAAGTCTTCCTTGCAAAGACATTATTACTCCCTCTTCCCAGATTCCTACACCTTCTTCTAAAATTGACATACTTTTTACATCTACCAAGGAGCCTAATCCTTCCTCTCTTGAGCCATCTGATCAATCCCCATATATTGTGCAATTGCAAAAAGAGAATGTTCAGCTGCTCCAACATCTGGTAGAATGAGAAACCGTGGATCGACATTTGCACCATGACAATGTTGTCCTACAAGCAAAAGTAAACTCTCTTCAACGATTGGTTGATCAAATGACTACCACCAATCACAATCTCAGGATACAGTTGAAGAATTGCAAAAGGCCTAAGACAAAGTCTCGAGTGAATTTATGTAAGTACCCTTTATGTTAGATAAAGTAAGTGACATAAAAAAATTCTACAATCCTATGTTAAGTTATTGAAGGATCCATCATCTATTAATATCTTACAAAATATGCTAGAAATACATAACACAGAGGAAAAAGGAAAGTTAAAATAGAAAATAGTTAATCATCTTGATACAAGAAGAAGGACAAGCAGAGAATTTAGACTAAATGCAAACATTGGGGATTTTAATATAGATGATATCATACTGGATTTAGTCTCTGAAGTAAATATTTTACCTAAGAACACATGGCAGTGCATGGGAGAAACCGCACTAGGCTATTCACATGTCCAGCTGAAATTAGCAAATCAACATAGAGTGCTACCAATTGGAAGGCTTAAATGTGTGATAGTAGATTCGGATGGAGTGCGCACTATGGCAGATTTTGAAGTAATAGAGATAGTATATGGCACAACACCTTATCCAACATTGCTTGGATTGGATTGGTAATTTTATAACTAGGTCATAATCAACCTGAAGAAAAGGAAAATGACATTTGAATTAGGTGAATATAGAGTCACTGCACCATTAGATCCTTCAGAAGGAGAAAGGTTTGTAGAACCCACTTGTTTGGATCTAGAAGAAATAAAATCAGTTGTACAGAACCACCATGTGAGAAGAGGATTATTTTAACCCAACTGTAGATGGGATACTCAACTGGAGAATCATTACATCATGTTCTTCTGACTCAAACATAGGTTTGGATAATTGGAAACAGAGGTTACATGAAGTTTCCACAAAAAGGTATGCAATAATAGAATGCACAATAAAATGGGTTGGTATAGAGATAAGAGAACCTCCCAGTTTTCCTAGGGTAAATGACTTACAAGAATTTCTGAAAAAATATGAAGAGGAAGCACTAGAACATCAGAGGCTCTTATCCCTAGATATTTCACTCAAGGAAACACCTGTAAGATGGTGGGGTGTGCACAAATAAACCATTCAGGATTGGTATCAGTGTAAACGACTATTGTGCGTTAGATTTGGTGCAAAGTAGGGTAGAAATAAAATGCAGAGGTATGATGGATAGGGAAAACAAGTGGAACACTTGGAAAAGTGCAAGGCACAATGGAATATGACACCATTAGAGGAATGGACTCATCATTTTATCCATACAATGGAAGGAATCTCGGGGAACTGGTATATAGACCAATAAATCTGTAGAGGTACTACAGAATGGATAGGCTTACAGCGAAACATTGTAGTAACCTTATCATTTGAACATGAGAACCCAAACATGGATTTAGAACTAAATCTGATACAGGGAATGATATTTACTATCCAACCAAAGGTTGAAACCATGACAAAATATCAACAACAAAATAGACAGACAGTCAAAGAAATACTTTCATGCTATCATGTTGAAGAGGAAGCACAAGACGAAGATGAACTGCACAACATTCAAATTACAGAGATTGAGGGAGAAAGAGAGGTGGAAGGTCCATCTCTAGAGTCAAAAGTATTTGTTGCACTAATCAAAGTTAACAAAGTCAACATTGGGATGAATGACAATCCTAAAATGGAAAGTATTGGAGACTATTGGGATGAACAAACAATAAAAAGAATAACAAAGTTGTTATGTGAATATAGTGACCTATTCCCAACGACCTTAACAGAGATGAAAGACATAGCAAGAGAGCTAGGAGATATGAAGATACCTCTCAAAGATTAAGAAAGACTTTTTAGGAAAATACCTTACAGACTGGATCTGGTATATAAGTAGAAAGTGAAAGCAGAAATTGACAGAATGTTGGAAGTTGGTATCATAGAACCAGTAGATGAATCTGAATGGATAAGTCCTATGGTATTCCAAGAAAAGAAACAAGGGGGGATAAGGATTTGTGTAGATTTGAGGAAATTGAATGATGATTTCTTACATGAACCTTTCCCTACTCCTTTCATAGATGAGGTCTTAGAGAATGTGGGAGGCCAGGAAGCATATTCATTTACAGATGGATCCTCAGGTTACCATCAGATCAAAATAGCTCTAGAGGACAGGTATAAGACTACCTTTTCTACAGAATGGGGATCCTACCAATATACAATCATATCATTTGGGTTGAATAATGCACAATCCATTTTTTCAAGAGTAGTCATAGCTGATTTTAAGGAGTTCACACATCACTTTCTAGAAATATATCTGGATGACTGGACTGTATATAGTTTATTAAAATATCAAGTAGAAGTGTTAAGACTCATGTTGGAGAGATGGAAGAAATGTCATATATCATTGAATATTAATAAATGCATTTTTGGTACACCTTTTGGAATATTGTTGGGACATATAATGTGTAAAAATGGTTTACTAGTGGATCCTGCTAAGATTGCAGTCATTGTAAATTTACCACCACCATAGTCAGTGCGCTAGTTAAGAAAAACACTGGGACATAAAGGATATTACAGGAAATTTATAAAGGGGTATGCGCATATTACTAAACCCATGGAAAAAATGTTAAAGAAAGGGCACCATATTTTAGTGGAATGAGGACTGTCAACAAGGATTGGACATTTTAAAACAAAATATGGTCACATCACCTATCCTAGTATTCCTAGACTGGGAAAATACATTTCATGTGCATGTAGATGCATCATCCATAGCACTTGGATCAATTATGGAGCAGTAGGAGCAGGGAACTTAGATTATCCTATAGCCTTTACAAGTAGAAAGTTGTCAGAATCAAAGTAGAATTATAACACCACATAAAGAGAAGCCCTAGCCATGGTATATGTACTTTAGAAATTCAGGCACTATTTACTGGGTAAACACTTTAAAATGTTCACAGACTATTATTCCCTCAAATATCTAGTCAACAAGCCAATGT
>ML806095.1:105188-117407 GCA_009831015.1 Picea engelmannii
TTATTCCAAGAATTTGATTTCAAAGTAATAGTCAAACCATGGAAGTTGAATGAAAGACTTGACCACTTGTCAAGGGTAACTAATGGAGAAGAACCTATTAACTTGGAAGACAACTTCCTTGATGCACAATTATTTTTAGTACATGTAGTTGATGAATATTTTGTTGATATTATTGAATAATTAATTACAAGGGTTGCACCACAAGACTTTATCACTATGCAGAAGAAAAATCTGGTAGTCATAGTTGCATACTATCAACTTATTGCGGGACATTTATACAAGATGGGTATAGAGAGATTTTTGAGAAGGTGTGTATTAGAACATGATAGGCCCAAAATTTTGGCAGAAGCTCATGAAGGTATAACTGGAGGACACTATGCAGGAAAAGATACTATGCGGAAAGTATTGCATGCAACATTATGGTGGCCAATAGTCCATAAATATTCCAAGGAATATTTCCAGAAATGTGATGTCTGTCAGAGGTTTGGCAAACCCAACAGAAAGGATGACATTCCTCTAAGACCACAAGTGACTCTATAGGTATTTGAAAAATGGGATATAGACTTTGTGGGACCTATTAACCAACCAACAAAAAGGTCAAGAACTAGATATATCATTATTGTGAATAAATACTTAACAAGATGGGTAGAAGCAGCACCAGTTAAATATTGTAGCATAGAGACGGCAACACGCTTCTTGTTTGAGCAAGTGATCACCAAATTTGGATGTCCCGAGATTTTGATGAGTGACTAGGGAAATCATTTTATCAATGATATCATCAGGGCTATAACTAAGGATTTTTAAGTCTATCACCAGAAGAGTACACCATATCATCCTCAGACAAATGGAACAATAAAATCTTTCAATAAGATCTTGTAAAATGCTCTAACTAAAATATGCAATGTCAACATGGATGATTGGGACTTGAAGATACTAATATTACTATGGGCATACAGGACCACATGTAAGAAGTTGACAGGAAATACACCATTCAAATTGTTGTATGGGAAATAAGCAATAGCGCAATTAGAATTTTTGGTACCCAGTCTGCGTGTAGTGGAAATTACTAACATGACATAAAGAGGCACAGTGAAGTAAAGGTTAAGTTAACTAATGGAAATGGAAGAGAATGGGATTCTAGCAAGATTCCACTAGGAAGTATAGAAATCAAGAGACAAATCCTGGCATGACAGACATATTAAAAAGAAGAGTTTTAAGGAGGGAGACCTAGTTTTTCTCTATGATAGTAAATGTTTTCAACATCGTGATAAGTTTAGAATGCATTAGCTAGGGCCATATGAAGTAAATATTGGCACAGATGGAGGATATGTATAGCTAAAAGACTTGGGAGGAACAGAATTGAAAGGAATGATCAATGGTAGTCGAATTACACTGTACAGGGACAATCAATCTACTAATCCTTAATAGTTACAGTGTAGTGGGAAAAGGCTTGTATATAGTGTATTATAGCAAAGATTAGGACAGAAAAATGATAAAAAGAAGAAAAAAAGGAAAAATGAAATACAAAAGTAGAAAATAAATAAAATACAAATATAATGGGAAATATTGTGTGCAGAGATAGTGGAATTAGCACGACAAAAAGAAAAATTGATTGCGCACAGCATATGGTCGACAAAAAGAAAAACATTGCGCACTAAGGAAAAGTCGTAGCAGAAATATATGGCGCACTGAAAAAGTGCAGTGCACTAGAAAAGGGGCCAACAGTCGAAAAAAAGAAAAAAACGGTCTTTAGGGAAAAAGGCACGAATTGGGAATTTATGAAACTAAATGAAGTGTACACGACAAGCTTCAATGCATTAATAACAGACAAAGAATCTTCTCTGAGAATATTCAAGGTAATTATGATGCCCTCTATAAAATGGAAACACGCGCCAAACAAGACTTATTGTGCATTTGCAAACTCGCAAAGCTAACAAGTAAGAAGACGAGAGGCGAACACACGAGTACAGAGATCGAAGCAGTGGAAACTCAATCAGAAAATAAATATTTACCCACGATGGCACCTCCAAAGGTTGGCGCACCAAGCCATACCACACAGAAAACATGCAACAGTCTCAGGTCACCAGAAGAAATCGTAGAGGTGGAGCAAGAAATGATACAGAGAGGGAATCATCGATGTTGACACAATTCCCTCACTGCGGGTCGAACCACTAAGTGCCACGTTGTTCGAGGAAGAAGAAAAATCCCCGACGATGGGTGGGGTGGATATTGACTTGCATGACAATGTGCAGGGTCACGAACCATATGCCATAGGAAAGATTCAAGGGCCAAAGCATCCCATGGAAAGAATCATGGTGGCAGCAAGAGGACAGAGTATGTTGGCCCAAAACCACAACTGGTTGTGGGGTCCACGTAGTGGGAAGAAGTATATATTGAATAAATCAAAGGGATGCCAGAGTTGGGTAGGGAAGACAAAGAACCAAAGGTTGGGACCTCTAATGTGCCAGTAAGAAGAAATGGCAAACAACCCATCATGTGATCCCCACATAATCATCCCAACACCTCAATTGTTTTACTGTGCATTCCACAGGGGATGCAGGACACACCAACTCTACTGGGTTGGGTGGAAAGGATGAGATACGCAAACCATGATGTGTCTGACACCAGAAAATTCCTAAAATTTTCACAGTAGGTGTACATGGGGAGCATAGGCATAGGACCATTTGGACACCCAATATTGCAACTAAATAAATGGTCGGAAGGCCTAGAAAACATGGGGATCTTGAATTTTTTAGAGATTCCCCACTTCAGCAGGGGGAAAGAGGTGAATAATTGTGTCAAGTAGTTGATGGAAGTCCTCCATGGAGGATTATTATGGTTAGAAGAACCTGTATCCATTGACGTAGAACTCATTTCCTTCATCACAGGTCCTCCATCAATGGGAGATATTCTCACACAGTACCTGGACGACAAAACCAAAAAAAAAATTCTCGTGGAAGAGATGAAGAAGAAATATGGGACGAAAGGAGGCTCTCATGGAATTATTATCAAGAGAATCAGCGACGCAGCCACCAGGATGGCCATGAAACTAATGGCGTGCTAATTTCTAAAGAAATTTCACTAGGAAGAGGTCCCTGCATGGGTTGTCATAGCACCAACGCAGTGCGCAAATGGCACCATGATCAGTTGGGAACCATATTTAATGAACTTGTTCCTAGATGACTATAAGGATGCGTAGGATTTGGGAACAAAGTTTCACTACTCCTGGCTCATGATCCTAATAGCTTTAATCGGATGGAAGGAGTCATCCTACTCATACTTCTGTGACTAAGTAGGACATTGTTTCCCAGCATGGTACACACCAATGAGAAGCATTTTGGATGCCAAGAAAATAAGTGGAAATGTTGACACCTTTTCTCAGTATCTCAATGACATTCAAGATATAATAGACAACACTTGGAGGATCACTCTAGAGGTGGTCATGTAGTATCAAGGGGTAGCCAACTTTAGAGCTACACAACACAACATGTGGATCGAATCGTGTTGGTATCTAGAGAAGGAATGGCTTCAAATTCACTTCTACATTAATGAAGAGGAAGTTGAAATGGTCATGAGAGATTGGCAGGATGAATGGAAGATCCCATTCATTACCAAGGAAATACCAAAGGGAAAGGAGGTGCAAGCAGGGTCATCAAAGACACTTGCAGGACACATCACAACAACAAAGAAATCCACACAGTAGGCGAAGCTAGGTCAAAATCCAGTGCAAAAAAATAAGGGCAGCGCTCCAAAGAAGGATGTGCAGACAGGAAAGAAGGATAATGCCCCGAGGAAAAAAGAAAAAGGAAGGGGGGACACAATGATGCAGGAAACCCCTTCGATATCTAATCCACAAGAAACAAGTCCACCCAAACAACCAATTATACATACATAGGGGCCACGCAAAAAATCCAAGGCCCATAAACAAATTCGAGAATATACAATCATCGAGGATGACGTTGATATTATCACACAGAGAGTACAGGATCGTGCAGTGGAGGAATTTGAAGAGGCTGAGAACCAAAGAGGAAGGATACAGAACAATTTGGTTGATATCAAGCAGGTCCTAGAGTAGATACAAGCAGCACAAAGGCAAGAAATGGGAACATAGTCGATCCCCCAAGAAATAGAAGAAGAGAACAAGAGCACGCAAAACGAGGAAGACACCATCAATACCATAGCACAAGAAAGTCCAAGCTTCCAAATAACAACAAATATGTTGCAGATAGACGATACCATAGCCCAGACACCACTCAAAGATCTGGCGTAGGTACATTTAGTAATAGCTCAAATACCAACAAAAGCATTATACAAACTGCAAGTTAGTGTCGCACAGGAAGTGCAATCACGAGCTATAACAAACGTGACGGAATTGCAAACATCTAAAGATGGAAAGGATGCCCTAGAATTGGTCTTCGAGGAGATAAATATGGAGAATAAAGAAGAGAAACAATGCACGGATATTTTAGAGAATAAGTTGAAGGAAGTCTTCACAATAATTCCATACATCGCGCAAGCAGGCATGAGCAATGTGGAAGAACAGATCCAAATCATCACGTAGACACTCAAGGACTACAATAAGGATATTGAGGATATTAAAGAAAACTTAACCCCAACTACTCCTCCTGAAGTTATGGATGAAAGGGAACAACAAGCATCCCTGTAAGTGGAAATGATGGAGAAAGAAATTGAAAAAGTCACACAACTGTTTGACAGGACTGCACAGCTATGGACGATATTGGAAGAAGATGATAGCATCCAAAAATTAGACCAACAAGATGAGGTAATCAACACTTCAATCCAAGATTTGAAGAAGAAGCAAAAAGCCATGAGCATTACAGAGCGAGTAAAGGGTGTGCAGGAGATGAAGAACCTATAGGAAGAACTAAAGACTGTGCAGAATAACAATCAGGCCAAGAAAGCCCAGTTAGAACCTCTCCAAGAGAAAGTAGCACAAAGAATTGTGAAACTAGAGAAGAAAAAGACAAGAATGTCCCAGGACCATGTTGATATCGCAGATTCTCTCAAGGAGCATATCACAGCGTAGAGGGTAGAAGAGATCACAGGGAAAGTTGCATAAGCTAGAGCAAAGGGGAAGAATTAGAAGGGAAATTCCACAACTTGGCAGAAGTTGTTTAGGGAGCACGCACTACCTAAGTGGCTCAGGATGACCCATATGTCTGTATTTGGGGTTTGTTGGGAGTAGGCCTATTTTGAGGAAAGACCTAATTTTGGAGCATGTGCAACAGCTGGAAAGAAAGTAGCATGCAAAAAAAAAAAAAGGGAAAAGCAGCATGCAAGAGAAAAATCCACGTGCGAGGAGGAAAACAAGACTAACCATATTAGGATTAGGGTTCTTGATAAGGATTGTAATTTCTATAAGCCTGAAAAATAGTATAAATAAGAACCTAGGAGGTCTAGATCAGGATTTAGTCAGTTCAATACTATTGAAAAGTGGAGAGACTATCAATTGTAATAAGGTGGTAGAAGAGTCGAGTAGGGTAGATTTTGAGGGTTAGATCATAAATTGAGGAGCTTGGTGTGATTTATTCTTCCTCACAGAGGTTCCTTAACCTCATCGGGATTGTATGATTGAATATGTAATGTGTGCAGCGCTATATTTTACAACAGACTAAATAAAAGAGAAAAGAAGCCAAATATTTGTGGACGTACCCCAAGAGGGGGTGAACCATGGTAAAAACTGAGTTCTATATGATGTTTTACTGAATGTTTACTTTCTATCAATGATTATTTTATGAATGAATGAATAACTATATCTAGTCACATGCATTCAAAAGGATAACAGATGAATCAATGAATCCTATAAATACTCTAATCAAGAACAAGTTTAAGGCATAAAGAGAACAAGAATACACTCCCATATCCCCACTCATTCCTAGAATGAAAACACTTGGGTATTACAGCCACCCATAGAGATATCTCAGGTGAGACTGTGTTGTGTGCACTGCACGCAGTGTTTCCTTCTGGTTTACCAGGAGGGTTGATAGTTTTAGATGGTTTTGTTGGAAACTTGTTTAGATCTGAACCTAGGTCAACCCAAGAAGAAGTAGAAAGGATATCTAAGCCAACAATGTTCTTGACAACATATCGTCAACCTTGTTATGAATACCCTTCTTATACTTGATTACCAAATGAAATTGTTGTAGAAAACCCATCCACCTAAAGTGTCGTGACTGGTGTATCTTGGTTTACGACTGCAAATACTTTAATGGTTGATGATCTCTATGAATGATTGTATCATTTGTGATTAATTAGTGCTTCCATTTATTTACACTTTGTAGAAATCCATACAATTCCTTATAATGTGTTGGATAGTTAATAACAACCTTAGTAAAAGTATCATAATGATAACATGTAGATTTACCTCATTGCATCAAGACTTCTCCCATGGCATATCCGCTTGCATCGGTTTGAATCTCAAATGGTTGTTGTAGACCTGGCAGTGCCAAAATTGGTGTAGTGCTTATATTTTCCTTCAATGTCTCGAAGGATTTATGTTGCTTGCCTCCCCATTGAAATATATGTTTAACACTTGTTAATGCATGTAGCGGAGATGCGATAAAAGAGAAGTTAGCAATGAATTTCCTCCAGTAATCTACTTCTCATAAGAAGCTCCTGACTTCTGTAGTAGTAGTTGGCTTGGGCCAATTCAAAATGACCTCTACCTTTATATGATCTATCTTTAGCTGACCATTTCCTACAATATATCCTAGAAATACCAGAGAATTTTTTCCAAATTCACATTTAGACATATTTACATACAGTTTCTCCTTTAAGAGTTCAAAACATTTCTCAACATGCATCATATGATCTTCCCATATTCAACTAAATATCAATATATCATCTAAATATATGATAACAAAATCATCTATGTAAGATATGAATACATCGCTCATTACCCTCATAAATGTTACAGGTGCATTGTATAATCCAAATGGAATAACTAACCATTCCAATAACCCATTATTGGTCTTGAAAATAGTTTTCCATACATATATTTCTGCAATTTTGATCTGGTGGTAACCACTTCTCAAGTCCAACTTAGTTAAGTACACAATATTCTTTAACTGATCTAATAAATCATCAATTTTTGGAAGAGGATAACGAATCTTTACCATAATCTTTTTCAGGGCTCGAAAGTCAATACACGTCCTCCACATGCCATCTTTATTTGTAACTAATGCAATAGGAGAACCACGTCAAGAGGAGTTTGGCCTAATAATTCCTTTATCGAACAACTCCTGAACTTGCTTCTTTATTTTTTCACTCTCGAACATAGATGACCTATACATTCCAATGGTGGGAAGAGGGTTGTCCTTCTACAAATAGATTGCATGTTCAACCTCCCTCTTAGGAGGCAACCTTGTAGGTTCCTGAAATAACTCATCATAATTAGATATGATCTCAACCAACTCTTTTTTATGACCTGGATCACAACCTACTCAAGCATCTGATATATCATCTTATTTTTGTTTCACTATCATGAGAACAAAAGATTTACTTGCATTCACGAGTCTCTTCATTTTCCCTGTTCTCACTAAAGGAACATTAGTTTTGATGGTATGAGCTATGACACTATATTCAATCCCTTCCTTGAAAATATGATATGTATTCTCCTCACGATAAAATATTTTTTTCCTTTCAAATAGATATGGACTACCCAAAACAATGTTGCAAATGTCAAGAAGCACAACATCTAACTTGACCTCGTCAAAGAACTTAGTTGTTATTCCAAACCTGATCTTACACTATTTTTTTACCAACAAAATAGCATTGTCACATATCCAACCTAATGGATATGGTTTTTTGTGAGGTGTGATCTTCAAACCCAACTTCTTAACAATTGCTTTAGATATTAGGTTAACTTGAGATCCATTGTCAAATAAAGTATCTACCTTGGAATGCTTGACTATAACTCTTACATGAAATAGATCACTTCTCTTCTTTTGATCAATATCACTTTCCCATTTTGGCAGATTGAACTAAATAATTTGAATTGGTTTTTAATATATCTTTGCTTCTTATGGCCATGATATTAGGTTCGTCTCTTTAATCTGATCCCGGATCTTGTCAAGATGATGCAATAGTCTTTTGTTTCCCCTTATTCTGGAATTTCTTTGGTCATATTTCTAGATAATTTTTGGATGCAGCTTCCAACACTATGATTCCTCGTGTCCCTTTTTGTTACTGTGGGAACATGTGGTTCTTCCCTCATCTTTCTTAACTGTGGTTGATTTCTTACTCTTCCATTTACCTTTTGGTTTCTTCTTGAACTTAAATGGCTTTTTATTTTCGCTCACATGCTCACCCTTACTAGCCTCTAGATGTGTAGCTTGTATTGACACCTTATCAATGTTAGTAGGGATAAACATTAGTATAGTGTGACGAATATATGATTGCATGCCACCAATATACTTCAAAAGAGTTTCATGAGCATACAACAGAATCCCCAATGATAATGCCTTATTTTTTAATTCATGTGTATATGCTTGATTATTAAGGCCTTTACCCTGTCTTAGATGTTTCCATTTGATCATTGTCATTTTTGAATGTGCCAATGGTTAGAATCATTTCCTCATAAACTTAGTAAACTTATCCTAGGAAGATATTACTTTACCCTTTTGAACAAGGTCAACTTGCATCTTTGTTACAGGATAATCCCCTGCGAACTAGTGGATTCCCTCTTGGATACTAGACCCCTATAACCAAGACAGAAAGGTGATAACGTTGGTCACTAACATTCTTTTAAACCTAGCTAAGTCAATAAAATAGAGAAAAGTAAGAATATGTATGTACCTTTTTCAATGTTTGTCCTTGTTCCAGTCTGAGTTGAGCTCCGATCTCCAATATCCTTGACAAGTCCTGCAAATCAATAACAGAAAAGACAAAACAACTTCCTATTCTACCATGATTAATCAAAAACTAGATCTATCTGTGAAAGACAAGTTCATGTAGCATGTAGACATACACAACCTTGAAAGAAACAGGCCAAGAACATATGTATATTAATGAGAACAAAATAGAATACTTATAGACCTTTGATGAAGGTGCAGCAGCCTCTCCTAGCTCTCCTTGTCTAGCCCCTTGCTCAATAATCCATAATCAAAATGATGATGCCTTAGTGTTCATCTCCCTTATGAGATCATAATTTTGATGCCTCTAAACTACCATGTACTTTCACCATGAGAAGGCCTCCTTATATAAGCTTGGAGAGACCCAACCACCTTAGAGATTCTTGGGATAGGTTGAGTATCTTTCTCCATCAGTTTTGGATCCTCCCTAAGATCCATCCTTGACCTCAGTATTCAAATCCAATTGATTTCCAAGCTAAGGGGGATCTTCCCCTAATTTTCTCAACAGTCAAAGATTCGCTTAAACAGTCCAACGCTCCCCCAAAAGGGCATACAGAGCGTTGTAATGCTCCGCCAAAGAGGGTTAGGGAGCGTTAGCGCTCCCTAATAGTAGGTAGGGGAACATTGCCCAAATTTTCCTCAAAAAATCCTAGTGCTCCCCCAGAAGGGTGTCCAGAGTGCTACAATGCTCCCCTAAAGAGGTTTAGGGAGCGCTAGCACTCCTTGATAGTGGGTAGGGGAGTGTTGCTCTTCAAAATTCATTTTTAAGTGGTTTTCTCAATGGAAAAATCTTTGTACTCCTCATCAGATGATTTCTCCTTCTTAAACCAGACTTTGAAGGTGTCTTAAGTGTCCTTATGATTTCGTTAGAGACACGACATAGGCAATATGGAAGTATGATGTTTGCAACATTTGTGACACTTGCGACACTAGTAATGACGACAATGGGTCAACACTGAAGTGACTAATTTTGATGTGTAATAGATTTACCCCCAAAGTCTGAAGTGAGAATATGGAAACTGGTTATTCAAGTACTTTGTAGACTTTTTTGAGCAAGGGTATGGACACGGAGAACCTGGTAGAAGCTGAACACAACCATCAACAAAAATTATGACATGTTTCAAACCCAAGGCAAGCATACCTATGCTTGGGTGATAAATACTTTCAAGGTATGGTCACCATAAGATACACTGTGGATCCATAATTATATTAACAAAAAGGGTATAGCCATTGAAGATACAATGTGGATCTATACTTCCATGATATGAACTAGTAGTAGCCACGAAAAATACAAAGTGGATCTACGAGATGACAAGACATAGCCATGAACCAATACAAAGTGGATCTATGTGACAGTATATGTGTCAATATTCAATAGAAACTCCATCGCAACCTGGGCAAATTACATATCAGAGTGATTACTCAACCCCGGGTCTTCTTACCAATCCCGATGTAGTACGAATCTAACCATGTGAATAGATGTTCTGATGTTGAACATGGCAGAGACCACTTGATTACCGGTCAATGAGGTAAATCATTAACAAGCATGAGGGAAATCACCATTGATGTCAATTATTCCCAAGGTACTCGAGTACATTCCAACGAATGTGAATGGATGAGCTGAAGTCGGACATTTTTGGAATCACCCGATCAGGGGTCAATGATGTAAACCCACTGTCGGTCTCGAGGAAGCCTGTCATTGAGGCATGTAGGTCCCAAGGTAATAATTGGTTTCTAATTCTATCTCCTGGATAATGTGTTGAAGTTGACAGGAATAGACTCATCGAAGTAGGGCCTTGGTGTATCCCCCATCAACGACACAAAACTGACACAAAGATGTAATTGGTGGATCAAATGTACATGGACTGACACGGGTATTGAAACAAGATATTTTTTATGGTTGACTCTCGAGGAAGATACTTCCTTTGAACACTGAGACACAACAGCAGAAACATGACATGGACCAAAACATCATGATGCAGTGGATACTATGACTTTTTTCGGGTGACCCAAAGGAGTAAAGAAACTCAGAGGGTTGGTTCAGTGCATAGGTTCATCGGATTAAAATGTATGAAAAGACAAAGTGTCATGTTCAGGGGAGACCGTAATAGTTACCGGTAATGTTCTCAAAAACATTTTCCTTCAATTTTTCCCCCATCTAGATAGATGAGTACCTATTTTTAATTTAACGAGATCGAGGAGGGTAACACATGCTCGATATAGCTCACCTTTGGTAAGTCCCTCTTCCTTTGTTTCATGGACTGGAAGAAGTAAGGGTTCGGTCCAATATGGGCCCTTCAATGTACGATTGTTTAATGAGTCCAGAGAAGGTAAACTCGATGATTTTTCATGTTTAGAGAGTCTGCAAAGAACTTAAAGATGACTCCAGGCTTTTCCTTTTTCATAATGTTAGTCTCGTGAGGCCAAAAAATAGATAAACTATCACTCAATATAAGCCCTTTCAAACCTTTTAGCGAGTGGGAAAGGAAGCAAGATCACTGGGTAATATTTTCATGTTTAGAGAGTCTGAAAAGAGCATAAAGACAACTCCAGGGGTTCCTTTTTCATATAACCTTTACGAGTCTAAAAAAGTGATAAAAGTATACTCGATTACATTCTCATGTATTTACGAGCATGAGAAAGAACAAATACCATGCTCAGTGTGCCCCCAGCTTGAAAAGCTAGTGGCTTAACTCCAGAATGATAATCAAAGGTTGGATACATGCCCCCCAAGCTTCAAATCATTCACCAACTTTGAGGTTGTCACCAATTTCTCTACTATATGGAGAAAAAGGATACAGGTGGATGAAATGAAGGTTCAAATATGAGACCTAACAAAACACTCGACTCGACATCTACGAGATCTGGCAAAAGACTCAACCTGACAAGAGAGGTGATTGTTTCATTTTTTAACGAGCTTGACACAAGAAAAGAACTATGCTCAGGGCTCTAGTGTAAATTTTAACCTTGTACAATGTCTATTGTAAATAGATATTCAGAAAAGAATAGAAAATATACAATGGAAAATGCAAACATTACACAGATATTTTTCCCCTGGAAACCCAAACCGGGAAAACCAGCATATATTATATTCATATATTGTGTTACATTGTTTACAATACAATATACATATAGGAGCCAGTGGCATCCAAAACCCTAACCCAATGACCTGGATTAGTCCAAAACCCTAATTCCTTAACTGGAAATAGAAAACCATCGGCAAAAACCATGTGCCAAAAAAAACCACCTAAATACATGACATGTTTCCCAAGGTAGGTGTCACATTTCCCGAGGTAGAAAAAAATTTCGGGGGTGCTGCCCTTGGACCCCCGCACGGGGGGATCCA
>ML806095.1:125748-144910 GCA_009831015.1 Picea engelmannii
GTATGCAACAACATAATATCAACAACACACAGAGAATAATCACAGCCATGAAATTGAATCAAAGCTTTCCTATTAATTCAATCTCTATGCATGGGGATTTCTTCACAAGTTCTCTGCTCTGCTCTTCTTGCTCCTGAATGTTATTGCGGCTTCCAATGCTAATCTGAATGAATACAATAATACAAAGGAGGGTGCCTATATTCTGTTTTCCCTCTCGAAAGCAAAACTGTCTAATCTAGACTTAATTATCTTATCTACCTGCACTAAATCTAATAAGTGCCTCAACTACCTAAGGACGAGAGCTTATCTGCTCAAGGTCCGTTACAATGTACAAGTGCGCTTTGTTATGAATGTTTTCATTCAAATGATGGCGCAACAACTTTCCAAAGTATTTCAAAAACATATGTGCTGGCACTGCCCAGCTGTATTTCTTT
This sequence comes from Picea engelmannii, assembly GCA_009831015.1. Lineage (NCBI taxonomy): Eukaryota > Viridiplantae > Streptophyta > Pinopsida > Pinales > Pinaceae > Picea > Picea engelmannii. The sequence continues at coordinate 126,183 of ML806095.1, forward strand.
ATCCACGCGCTGGCTCGCTTGATGAGGTGTGGATGCTCCTACATCATACTCCTCGACTCAAAAGAATTCATGGGCTCCTGTCCATGAGCTCCTGTATCGTGTGCCCATGTTTCTGGATCACCGCCTCTGTCTCCCAGCTTGCATCCTCCACTGGGTGGTTCTTCCACTTCACCAGGTATTCAAAATACTTCTTTCTCATGGTCTTTCTGCCTACTCTTTTATCCAGTATGCACTCCATCTGAAGTTTCTGTGCAACTGGTAATTGTTTCTGCCATTGGATCATCGATTCCTCAAGTCGAGATCCTGCATCCTTAGCCCTATAGGGGTATAAATCTGAAATATTGAAAATCGGAGATATCCCGATGCCCTCTGGCAACTCAAGCTCATATGCGTTCTCCCCGAATTTCTTCAGGACTCTGCACGGCCCAATTTTCTTCATCTTGAGCTTGTTGTATGTTCCCCTCGGGAACCTTTCTCTCCTTAAGTGCGCTAGAACCATGTCCCCAAATTCAAACTGAAGCTGCCTCTTCCTCTGATCGGCTCGGCGCTTATACTCCTGATTTGTCTTCTGCAGTTGCTGCTTCACCTCTGCGTGAAGTTTTTGCATCGCCTCAGCGAATTCTTCAGCTCTCGCGCTGCTAGTCTCAGCCTGTTCTGGCTCCCTGAGCTCAGACACTCCCCTCGGCTGTGTTCCATACAAAATTTTAAATGGACTCTTACCTGTACTCCGATTCACCGAATCGTTGTACGCAAATTCTGCTTGTGGTAGGATCTGATCCCAACTGGTGTGATGCTCCGTCACCAGGCTTCTCAACAGATCTCCCAAGATCCTATTTACCACCTCGGTCTGTCCATCGATCTGTGTATGGTATGCTGAGCTGAATGCCAAGTCAGTCCCCAGCTTCTTCAATAGCGTCCTCCAAAAATGACCTATGAACTTCGTATCCCGATCCGAGACTATACTTCTCGGCAACCCATGCAATCTCACAATCTCTCTAAAAAATAGATTCGCGATGTGGGTAGCATCGCTGGTCTTATGACACAGAATAAAATGTGCCATTTTCGAGAACCTGTCCACCACCACAAAGATGGAATCCACTCCTCTCTGCGTTCTCGGCAACCCCAAGACAAAGTCCATGCTAATGGCCTCCCATGGCCTTTCAGGTATGGGCAACGGCTGATAGAATCTTGTGTTCTGCTTTCGGCCCTTCGCGTGTTGACATATCCTGCACCGGTCAACAAATCGTTTGACATCAGCGCACATCCCTGGCCAAAAATACGATTCGCTCAGCTTGGCGAATGTTTTGTCATGCCCGAAATGACCTGCTAAGCCTCTGCTGTTCTTTTCTCTCACCAAATTCTCCCTCATGGAGCAATCTGGAATGCACAGTTGATTTCCTTTAAACAACAACCCCTCTTGGATCAGGTAGTCAATCCATGGACTCCTATCCCTGAGAACTGGGTTCTCGGCTGCTTCGTACGCTTCTCCAAAATCTGCATCACCTGCATACATATCTTTCAGGTTTTCAAAACCCAAGGTCTTGACCCTGAATTCCTGCAGCAGCAAACATTTTCGGCTCAAGGCGTCTGCCACTTTGTTAGGAGTCCCCGAAATGTTCTTGATCACGAATGTGAAATTCTGCATATATTCTACCCATTTCGCATGCTTCTGATTCAGCTTCTCCTACTGACTTACAAACTGCAGTGCATGATTATCGCTATACAATACAAACTCCCTGGGTATCAAGTAATGCCTCCACTTCTTCAATGCCTGTATGATGGCATAGAACTCTTTGTCATATGTGGAGTATTTCAACTTCGCATCATCCAGCTTCTCGCTGTAATATGCCACAGGTCTGTCATCCTGACTCAAGACCCCTCCAACAACATATCCGCTGGCATCACACTTCACCTGGAAGGTCTTCTGAAAATCGGGAAACACCAGAATTTGTTGCTCTGTTATCTTTCGCTTCAGCAAATTGAAGCTCCTCTCAGCCTCTACTGTCCAATGAAAAACCTTATGCCACTTCTTCACCGTGTCCATCATCGCGACACTAATTCCACTAAAGTTCCGAATGAACTTCCTGTAAAAACTAGCTAAACCATGGAAGCTCCTTACCTCGAAGACATTCCTCGATGATGGCCAATTCCTGATTACTTCAACCTTCTCAGGATCCATCTTCAATTCATTTGACGAAATTACAAAGCCCAAATAAATGAGCTCTGTCTGCATGAACGAACATTTCTTCAAATTGATCAACAGCTTCTCCTGCTGTAACCTTCTCATCACAGTGGCCAAATGTCTCAAGTGTTCAGCCTTTGTCTTGCTGAAAACCAGTATGTCGTCCAGATACACGACCACAAATTTGCCAATGAATTCCCGCAGGACTTCATTCATCAGCCTCATGAATGTGCTCGACGCGTTTGTCAAGCCAAACGGCATGACCAACCATTCGTACAAACCTTCGTTTGTTTTGAATGTTGTTTTCCATTCATCTCCTTCTCTCATTCGGATCTGATGGTATCCGCTCTTGAGATCAATCTTGGAAAAGTAATTTTCCCCACTTAGGCAATCCATCAAGTCGTCCATTCTTGGTAGTGGAAATCTGTACCTGATGGTGATCTTATTTATCGCCCTGGAGTCTGTTCACATCCTCCAGCCTCCATCCTTCTTCGGACTCAGTACTGTCGGAACAACACACGGACTAAGACTCTCTCTGACTAGTCCTTTATCCAGTAGATCCTGTACCTGCCTTTTGACCTCCTCGTTCTCCTGAGGTGTCAACCTGTACGCTGCCTTGTTCGGCAAACTTGCTCCGGGTATGAGGTCAATATGGTGACTCACACTCTGCATCGGTGGCAATGAACGAGGTAGTTCATCCACGATGATATCAACGAACTCTCCCAGCAGTTCCTGAATCTCATCTGGCAAGTCATCCACTCTTGTGCTTGTCAGGACAATTCTCGGTTTCCTGACAACAAAGAATTGTGGATCTTCATTCTTCTCCATCTCTGTGAGAAGCTCTTTCCCACTCATGAGAAGTATCGTGCTGCTCACTTCCGGCTTCACTTCTTTATCTTTTATCGGCAGCAGTGTGTGTGTTTTCCCATCCTTCTCCAAGGTATAGGTGTTCATCCTCCCATCATGAACAACATTTCTATCAAACTGCCATGGTCTTCCCAATAATACATGAAAGACATCCATGGGAATGACATCACATAAAATTTTATCTTTATACTCACCCATTTTAAATTCAACCAAGCATTGTCTCGTAACACATACTTGGTGTCCTTTCTGTAACCATGACACTTTATACGGACTTGGGTGCTTAGTTGTTTTCAACTCCAATTTTTCCACCATCTCGGTTGAAACGAGATTATCGGTGCTTCCGCTGTCCACTATGACCTTGCACTTCCAGCCCTTGGTCTTGCACGTGGTCCGGAACAGTCTGCATCTTTGTGCTGCGTCCTCTACCTCTTTCTCAGGTTTCAAGAGAACTTTATGCACTGTCAGCGACTTCCCACTTCCAGTGTCTTCATCTTCCACATCACGCCTCTGCGCCTCAACGACATGAGCTTTTCCTCTGTCCATTTTCCTCTCTGGACAGTCCACAGCTTTATGTCCGTTCTTTCCGCATGTGAAACATGTGATAATTCCTCCTCGGCCTCTTCCTCGACCTCTAGTACGAGGAAATGCATTGGCATCAGCATAATCGCCATCCTACTCTATATGCTGCCTCCTCGGCTCAGCATTTTGCTGCCTTTGCTGTGAGGTTCCACCTCTTTCAGCCTTTCCCTGAGGTCTTTTCCACTCCTCCTTGGGCTTTTGAATTTTCTCTTGGGAAACTGCTTTGCTTCGGGGCTGACTCCATCCTCGCCCTCGCTGTCCCTGCTTGCGGCTCAGTTTCTCCTCGGATTTTAAAGCCATATGGTACGCATCCTCAACTGTTCGGATGGTAACCATGCTTAGCTCGTCTTGAATGTCATACCTCAACCCATTCAGGTATCTCGCCACCTTTTCGTCATCACTCTCCTAATGACCCGCTCAGATGTTTAGCCTGTAGAAATCCTCGGTGTACTCTTTCACTGTCATCAACTTCTGTCTCAGGTTCTGCATGCGCCTGAACAGAGTGATCTGGTGGTCTCTGGGAATGAACTTTGCTTTCATCTTAGCGATCATCCTATCCCAGCTCTTGATCTTCTGATTGCCTTTGCAGCGCCTATCAGCCTGCAACTCATCCCACCATAAGGCTGCATGTCCTTTCAATTTAGTGACAACATGTCTCACTTTCTTATCCTCTTCGATATCCTCATAATCGAAGTAGGTATCGAGTGCTCGGATCCAGTCCAACAACTCTTCAGCATTTAGACTTCCCTCAAAGGCGGGAATGTCCATATTCGTCTTCGAGCTCATCCTCGAAATGGATCTGATCAGCCTTTTTGTTGATGCATCCTCTGCCATGACTTCTTCAACATCATGTCCAGCTTCCTCTTCCACCTCGGAATCGCTGAATTCTCCTGCACCGACTCCACGTCTCTACGCGGTTTCCATCTCCTCGAGCCTTTCTCAGAGATCTCGCATCTGTCTTTCTATCTCTGGGTTCCCTGCTTGTCTACCCCTTCTTCATGCGTCCCTATATTCACGATCAGGTGACTGCCTTTCCCGTCTCGGCGACATGGTGAATCTCTGTCCTTGCTATAGAAAGCAAGGATACACCCGCTCTGATACCACTCTGACGCTAGTCTGCCCTCGTCGGCAACCGCGTCCTCCAGGACCCTCTTCCTCTCGGCCCTAAGAGTTCTAAGACTCTTTTACTTCCTTATCGGAAGTTTGCAACCCACAGTTCTTTCAACGCTACTCCCGTGGTGACTTAATAGGAGAGGTCGGAATCTCGAATCTCGCGAATTCAATGGTCGGATGATGTCCCTTCGGACCCCCGAGACCCGAGGTAAGTCAACGCTGACTTTCCTATCGCTTATTGGGACCTTCGCTTTATCGTTTTTCGCTGATCGAGGTACTAAGCCCTCGGGTTCAGATCCCCCGAGATCCGAGATGCCGATCTCACGACCTCGCTTCCCCGCGACCTCGCAACTAGTGAGACCAAATGCTTGTCCCTTCAACTCCCGAGACCCGATGTCCCGAGATTTCTCACCGCGTCAACTTGACTATGAATCATTCCATGCACGAAAACGCCGAGACTTCGCTTCTCGCGATCCCACGATTTCCTCCACGTGAATCCAGAGCTTTACTTAACGAGCTCCCGGAACGCCCAATCCACGGCCTTGAGTCGCGCTCCTCGTGATTCTTTCGACGCTTCCGCCTTCCCCAACCTTCGAACTTTCTTTTGTTTGCTCTGTAGACCTCACGTCCCCTTTATCCTTGCTGTACCTTCGAACAAGGAGTGTCTCTCCACGAGATGGTTCGCCAACCTACGACTATTCCTCGCGACTGGTGACTTCTCCGTTCTGTCTTTCACCCACTTTCCACTCAGAATCACAACTTTGAATCTACTCCTAGCCTGCGCCCACCTTGCACGGCTCTAATGATAAACCTGCACTCCTGAGATGAGGATAAAAGCTTCCTCCAAGCAACCCTACAGTCACGCATTCCTTGCGGACAAATTTAACTGCACCCTTGCAGGAATTCTCTAGTTCACTTAGAGAAACAATTAAAACTCATTCACTCAGACATTCAGATTTAAATTCTTCCATAAAATCACATACACAGCATATGAAAGAAATACGTAACAATAAGCAACTATGAAAAGGCATAATGCCAACAACACATAGAGAATAAACACATCCATGGAATTGAATCAAGGCTTTCCTGTTCTCCCTTTCCCAGGCTTGCCTCTGAGACTTCAATTCAACCTGTTCTTCACTTGCACGGTTCGAATAACCCAACTCAATTCCGGTAGAGGATAATAAGAGTTTAACTGTAGAGCCCTCACGCACTGTATGCGGAGGAATTCAACTGCACTCTATGCAGGAATCTCCTGGCTCGAACAGAGAAACACTCTGAAACCTATTCTCGCCGCTCTCCCAGATTTCTATTCTGCCATGAAATTACATATGCAGCATATACAATGAAGGCATAACACGAAGAAAGTATGCAACAACATAATATCAACAACACATAGAGAATAATCACAGCCATGAAATTGAATCAAAGCTTTCCTATTAATTCAATCTCTATGCATGGGGATTTCTTCACAAGTTCTCTGCTCTGCTCTTCTTGCTCCTTAATGTTAATGCGGCTTCCAATGCTAATCTGAATGAATACAATAATACAAAGGAGGGTGCCTATATTTCGTTTTCCCTCTCGAAAGAAAAACTGTCTAATCTAGACTTAATTATCTTATCTACCTGCACTAAATCTAATAAGTTCCTCAACTACCTAAGGACGAGAGCTTATTTGCTCAAGGTCCGTTACAATGTACAAGTGCGCTTTGTTATGAATGTTTTCATTCAAATGAAGACGCAACAACTTTCCAAAGTATTTCAAAAACATATGTGCTGGCATTGCCCAACTGTATTTCTTTATCCACGCGCTGGCTTGCTTGATGAGGTGTGGATGCTCCTGCATCAATTACTAAGACCTTGCGGGAGGAGGAGAGTAACCTTCGTCCCTACTGTTGTTGAGCCAACAAAAAATATTGTGTAGAAGAGCATCATGGTCTAGCTCGGGGGTGGCTAGTGGTTAAACCCTTTGGAGTGAATGAGCCTATGGTTGGGTGGAAATGGGCACCCCTTCCAGTAGTCGCTTCACATTGTTTGTTTCTGATAAGTATTTTCTATGCTTTAGTTGTTGAACTGGAATGATAGATGATTTTCTTGGACTTATGCTTATGTACATTTATGAATGTTTTCTATGTGACATGGTTATGTCACATATATGATTTCATATCCTTGGAAATTTACACTTTTGATTGATAAACTGCATGCCCAACTTAACTCCGGAGGTTTTCCGGGGCACAAGTTGTTAAAATGGTCAATATATGAGATATTTTGTCGACCTGAAACCCTTCGTCTAAAGAGGATGCCTCTCCCAAACCCCTTTTTCGTGTGATCGAAATGCCAAACCCAAGTCCTTAACCCTTTAATGGTAAGGCCCAAGAGGAGTAGTGAAGTTGAAGCCTCGAAAAAGAGGAGGTCTCTTCATTTAGAAGATGAGTGGAAGAGATTTGTTCGAAAGGACCCATATGACCGATACCCAGGAACCTTGGGCTAATCCTAAGGGGCCCACTTTCCCTTATTCTTGTAGCTTCATAAGTCCAGGACTTTGGAGTAAGACCGACCTTACTAGATTTACGCGAAGTGAAGGTGACCGGGAGACTCGGTCTCCTATGAGATTAACTGGTGATAGGTGGTCCCACAGGTGGTTAGGTGGGCCTATCTCGCCAAGTAAACCAAGGCCTAAAACCCTAAAGGCCGGAGTCATGAAGGATCCAGTACTGTAGATCACAGAACCCTTCAGATCCTTTTCCAACCATTGTCATATCAGGGACGTGTGGTGTTAGTCCCTCTACTTCGAAGATTAGATGCTTCAGAAGATAGGAGGATTTTTCTTAAGAATAATATCGAACACCGAAACCCCGAGGTAACCAGAGTCATAGATATATTTGTCTATGTGACTAGATCTCAACCGTGAGATCCGAGGAATGTAGAATATTGTCAGCAAGGTGATGAGGTACAGTGATGTCATCCCTGGTGGCGCGGATCCAATCTTAATGAGCCATGTGCCACTCAGTTTATATACATCACCTACCCCATGGGGCCCTTGGATCATGAACTGCATCGCTCTGGGTGAGGGCACGTGTCACCCCTGATCCAACTATATGTCTTCCCATGAGTTCAAAATTCGGAGGAACCAGAGTCAAGTGAGTCAAGAAGTCCTGAAGCCCGAGACCCCAAGTCAATCTTAGTCATTGGATGTGACTAGAGTATGGACCATCGATTCAACTCGTGTCTGTCAGGGATTTCAAACTTCAATGGAATCAGAGTTAGGTGAATCGAGAACACCCAAATTTTGAATTCCCGATGCGCACGAGGAACGCATTGAGTCAGACCCACATGGAAGCTCCGCATCCTCGAACAAGGAACACTCGAGGAGTTGGAGAGAGGCATATCCACCAGTTCTAAGTTCGGTTCTAAGTATGGTAACCGCGACAAGAAATCCATGGACGTGCAAAATGGGATCCGAGACCCTAAATGGAGGTCTTGAGTTCTTAAGGAGAATGAAATTTCGACGCCCCACCGTGGGTGTGTTACAAGGATATTGTACAACCACATGATATATAGGCTAGTTGTTAGTTGCATTTCCACTGCGAATACTTGCATAAACCATTAGAGAATATAAGGTTGTATGATTGAATAATAAATAAATAAATAAATAAATAAATAAATAAATAGACATATCAACATGCATAAGACTGTAGAAAGACTAAAATGGAATACCTGATTGAGAAAAATACTTGTTTTGATTTTAAACTGTAATTTCTTCATTTGTGCATAAATGCACACCAGGTTTCAAAATAATGCATCCCCTAGTGTTTACATGCATGCAATTTGAGTGATTCAAGTTTTTGAGGGTGTCTTAGATAACTTCAAACCTGTCTACATATTTAGATTTTCATTTGCAAACATAAAAGTGGTTGATGTGTAAAAGAGGAAAAGTATACCTTGTAAATTGAGATACCAAAACAATAGACAGTGGCCTAATGGAAATGCACACCCATGCACCTATATATCTCCACATTTAGTTATCTAAGTTTGATACATGAGAATTCTTCCCACATGCCCATGGGCAGATTTGCATATGCTAAAAATATACCCACAGTCCCATGGGCATAGATGTGGCAACTCTTCTACAATTCTACCCACAGATTTGTGGGTGGAGATGTGGCAACTCTTCCTACAAGGAAACTCTTCCCACATGCCTGTGGGTATAGTTATGGAAACTATACCTATAGGCCCGTGGGAAGAGATGCAAGTGATCCAACTCGACCCATAGGCTTCTAGGTAGATATGTGACAACTCTTCCCACAGGCCCATGGGAAGAGATGTCACAACTCTTCCCAAAGGCCCGTGGGAAGAGTTATAGATGTTAAAATTATACCCATAGGCCCATGGTAATATATAAAACTCTACCTGCAGGCCTGTGGGTAGAGATGTGGAAACTTTTCCCATGGTCCTATGGGTAGAGATGTGGAAACTCTGTCCACGGGCCTGTGGATAGAGATGTGGAAACTATGGATATCTTGGATGAATTCCCACATCTAAATTTATTTTTAGTGGAATCAATTCAAGGTTATTTCACATAAATAAAAAATTTCCTCAAGTTTGGTTATGTGCCAAATATGTGTGACCATAAACAATGAATATGATTGGTTATCTAAGGCACGTGGGAAGAGTTATAGATGCTACAATTATACCCATAGGCCCATGGGAAGATATACAACTCTTCCTGTAGGCCTATGGGTAGAGATGTGGCAACTCTTCCCATGGTCCTATGAGTAGAGATGTGGCAACTCTGCCCACATGCATGTGGATAGAGATGTGGCAACTATGGGTATCCTGGATGAATTCCCACATCTAAATTTATTTTGAGTGGAAGCAGTTCAAGGTTATTTCACTTAAATCAAAAAGTTCCTCAAGTTTGGTTATGTGACAAATATGTATGACCATAAACAATGAATATGATTGGTTATCTAATATGAAAAATACAATTTCACCATGGGAAACCTATATAATATTTCTATAGATAGTATTTTAAATCAATGCTTTCTAGATCATAAAGTATAAGTCATCCTTTGGGAGGCGCATGACAAAGAGAGAGAGGAGGGAATTATGGTGGAACACGAACTACTAGGTTGAAGTTTATTTATGTTGGACTGTGGTAGTCGACACAATATTAAAATGCCATTGAATATGACAATAATTGCAACAAGTGTAAACTAGTTGGTCACCCTTATCCCTGTAATGAGATTCCATTGCAACCCATTGTGATAGTGTGGATTTTATTAGTAAATAAGACACAAGAAATTAGATCGCAAAAACAAACAAATATACAAGGTAATAAAATTTGGAGATCCTCTTAGTCTGAAGTGAACACGCCACATATTTAGAGAAAATCTAACTTGGTACCATTGCCCTAACCTTTTCCTTCAACAAAGTTATTACAAATAACCAAATGATATTTACAAGTTTTCTCACAATACTTTGAACTAAGGGAAATGGATGCCCATGCTTCTGTATAGATACAAATAGAGTTATCTAAGTTTTTGGGTGAAGTTAACAACATTCTAAATATTTATATATCATACAAAGTACATTATAAAATGACTAAGGACTTCTACCTTGAACCATGATTCCAAACTTTTCCCACAATAGTTTGAACTAAGGGAAATGCACGCCCATGCTTCTATATAGCTACAAATAGAGTTATCTAAGTTTTGGGGTGAAGTTGATAACATTATAAATATTTATATATCATATAGAGTGCATTCTAAAATGACTAAGGACTTCTACCTTGAACCAAGATTCTAGCCTTTTTGTAAAATGAAGGGTAAAATTGACTTACTGTAAAATGCAGGCCTAGGACTCATATGACCTCCAAGTTGAGTGGTTCCAATTGTGGAGTTTGGATTTTATCATTTTACATCTATCCATACTTTAGGTGTACATTTTGAAATAAAAAACCCTTTTTTATGCATAAATGCTAAAATTTTCCTTGTAAATGCAAAAACATGCATAAAAGGAAAAATGCATAAAAATGCATGAAAATGGGGCACGATGAGAAATGCACGGATGCCCTAGGAAGAAAAATCCATGTATGGTGTTTTTAATTTACAATTTACAAGTTACATGATTGTGGATTTGTTGTAAACCCTAAGGAATGCATACTAGGGTGATTTGTGCCCATAATTTAGTAAAGGGTTGAAATATACATGAATGTTTTGCAACTGTGCACACACACTAACTAAAATGGAAAAATGAGTACTAACTACATGTGTCCATGAGACCAATGTGGCAAGAGCTTGTACAACCAAATCACACATAGGCTAGTTTTTAGTTTCATTTCCATTGCGAAGACCTACATAAATAATCAAAGAATACAATGTTATATGAATGAATAATAATTAAATAAATAACAAACATATCGACATGTACGAGAATCTAGAAAGGCTAAAGTGGAATAACTGATTGAAAAAAAACTTGTTTTATTTTAAATTGTAATTTATTCCCTTGTGCATAAATGCACGTCAAGATTCACTAAAATGCATGCCCAGGTATTAACACCCCTGCAATTTGACTAGTTCAAGTTTATGAGGGTGTCTTAGATAATTTTACACCTATCTACATATTTAGATTTTCATTTGCAAACATAAAAGTGGCTTCTTTGTAAAAGAGGAAAATTCTACCTTGTAAATTGAGAGACCAAAACAGTAGAAAGTGACCTAATGGAAATGCACACTCATGCTTCTATATAGCTCCAAGTTTAGTTATCTAAGTTTGCTACATGACAACTCCGCCCACACGCATGTGGGAAAACTTGCATATTCTACAAATCTACCCACAAGCATGTGGGCAGAGATGTGGCAACTCTGCCCACTAGCATGTGGGCAGAGTCGCAAATGCTACAACTCTACCCACAAAACTATGGGTAGAGATGTGGAAACTATGCCTACTAGCCTATGGGCGAAGTTGAAAATGTTACAAATCTACCCACAGACCTATGGGCATAGATGTGGAAACTTTTCCCACATGGAAACTTTGCTCACATGTATGTGGGAAGATATGTGTAAAATTTTCCCATAGGCATGTGGGCAGAGTTATAGATGCTACAACTCTACCCACATACCCATGGGAAGAGTTGTAGATGTTAAAAATATACCAAATGGCCCATGGGAATATGCATAACTATGCCCACCATCCTATGTGCATAGATGTGGAAACTATGGATACCATGGATGAATTGCCACATCTAAATCTATTTTGGGTGGAAACAGTTCAAGGTTACTTTTCATAAATCACAAAGTTCCTCAAGTTCGGTTTTGTACCAAATATGCATGACCATAAATAATGAATATGATTGGTTATCTACTATGAAAGATACAAATTCACCATGGAAAACCTATATAATATTTCCATAGATAGTGTTTTAAACTAATGCATTCTAGATCATAAAGTATAAGTCATCGTTTGGGAGGCACATGACAAAGAGAGTGGAGGGAATTATGGTGGAACAACAAGTACTAGGTTGAAGTTTCTCTATGTTAGACTGTGGTAGTTGACACAATGTTAAGATGCCATGGAATATGAAAAAAATTGCAACAAGTGTCAACTGGTTGGTCACCCTTATGCCTATAATGAGATTCCATTGAAACCCATTGTGATAATGTGGATTTTATTAGTAAATAAGACATGATAAATTAGATCAAAACTAAAAAAAGATATGAGATAATAAAATTTCGAGATCGTTTTAGTATGAAGTGAACACCCCACATATTCAGAGAAAATCTAACTAGACACCATAGTCTTAACCTTGTCCTTCATAATACCCGTAGAAATCATTAGAGAATAAAATGTTTTATGACTGAATAATAATTAAATAAATAAATAGACATATCAACATGTATGAGACTCTCGAAAGACTAAAGTGGAATACCTGAATGGACTTCTCTTGGTTTCAAGAATAGTTTATTCCCTACTGAACAGGGCCAACCACGTGAAGGTGGAAGCTCATTTGACCCCTCCCTCCCCCTCACATCACTCTCAATTCCCCATAATCGATCTATCTACTGGAAAATAATTGAAAGTATCATAGTACAATTCATGCATATAAGTAGTAAAAAAAAATTTAAAGGCAAATGAAAGAAAGAATGTGTGTGTAGCTATGCGGTTTAACACATACAAAACATATAACATACATCCATAAGAAGGTAGCATAAAATAGTATATATTAATATATTTTATCATCAAAATATGTTTTCATTATACATGTTTCTCATAACATACATCCATAAGAAGGTGGAAATAAATAATATATATTAATATATTTTATCATCAAAATATGTTTCCATTATACATGTTTCTCATAATATATAAAATCACTTTTTTTTTTTTTTTAGTTTTCAAAAATACGTTGATTGGCTCATCCATGTCTTGATCCGCTTCAATTGTTGGGCCCTCTGTTGGTGCCAATTCAATATGCATGCTTTGATGTGTTATAAGTCTAGTCGGGTACTCTCCACGACATGCAGGCCACTGCTGAGGGACCTCGACTACAATAACACAAAGGGTTAAATTGACATGGTTAGTTATTATTCACAAAAGTAGTTCATTAATGCAAGTATCATTACAATGTTGTTTACCATGTTAACTAGTCAAGACCATCGGTTCCACTACCATGTGATCCTTCTCTCTCTAATAATTCTCATCTACATGCTTTGCCATCAAAACATGAAAAGTTATAAGTACACCATCTGCAAGTAAATATTGATAATTTTAATTAATCCATACTTATGATTTTATAGCCATAATATCATCATAGACGGGATGCACACCACAATCATCAGGATGCACACCATCGTCATGGTCGGGTTGCACACCACCATCATCAGGTTGCACTCCACTACCATGGTCAGGATGCATAACATCATTGGGCTACACTGCACTGTCATAGCCAGGATGCACACCGCCATCATCTAACTACACTCCATTGTCATTGGGATGTTGTCCACTATTGGCCTGATTATTTTTGTTTCTCTCTTTATTAAAACAAAAAGGCACATTCATTTATGGGTGAAATCAACCATGAATAGATTTTACAAGTAGTCAATAGTTAAAGTCCATTAATTTTACTTACGGTGTCGTTAAAAGGGGTAGATTGTGTTTTCCCCATGATTTGTTGGTGTTCAACCACATCTTGAAAGCCACACTTGAAACCGAGCCAAAGGTCTTCTTCTATAGTCGCAATTTTGAATTAAGCCCCCTACATTGCACAAGATCTCAAATTTGGCTTATTGGATGCAATTAAATAAAAGTTGGATGATGATAGGAATAATATGGTTTAATTATTTGGTACTTACAATTCATTCTTTTAGTCTCACGTAACCACCATGACCAAGTTTGTGTTGCTCGTGTGGTTTTAGTCTTGCCTTGGTTGCTTTTGACATGGCTGGGAGCCTAGAAGAAGTTTCCAATAGGTTATATATCACAAATTTTATATATAACTAACAAAATATTAACATATTAAATTCAAAATATGATATACCTTCCTTGTCCTAGTGGTTTATTTCCTTCTTTTCTTATTGTCTTCCCCTTTGCATCCTCTAATACATTCTTCCACTCAACCTTGAGAATCATTGGAGGATGCTCATACCTAGGGTTTGTTTGCAAATGAAACCTATATTGGCCTCTTACATATTTCAAATATGTACCGACCAATGAGGTGACTCCAATTTAGTTGAAGGAATCACCGAACAGGTCGACCAAGTGGTCAATAAGTTCCTTCTTCAAACTAGGATTTTGAGAATTCCACTGTGTCCGTATGGTGGTCCCAAAAATATCTAAGGAATTGTCATTCGTATGCTTAAAAATGTGTTGTTTCCTATAGAAAAATATGATCATTAATTTAAAACAACCATAGAGATGTATGTTTCAATTAGATAATAGGAAATAACTAAGACATTAATAAATACCTGGGATTTTTTGTATCTTGATCAGAACAATGTTCTCGTCCACCAAAAAGGTAACTAAGAATGTTCTCTTGCTAGTAACATGTGACAATCCAAGAAAGCAATATGTAGAATCACCAATTTCCTCATCTCCACCATCAAATTCTTGGTCCAAAATGCATTGCGTTGACAGCGTGACACGGACCCCAGAAGGTTCAATATTCTCAATCATGGGGCCGTTAGCCACATGTAGAGAGACACATATCCTCACAGGTATGCGGCTTGTGGTAGGATGTTCTGGTGTTTTAACATCGCTCCTACCAACACCATCCTCAGGAGTAGGCTATTGAATTTTTCTGAATAATTCCTATAAAAATAAAACATATTTTCTTCAGATCATATAAAATTATAAAACAAAAATTCATAAATGAACATGTGTGATAAATAACCTTTTTAAAGGATGCCTCTTACCACAAATCGTTTTATTTTCTCTATCAAAACTATGCATCTTTGTGCGATCTCCTCTGTTGGTTCACACGTAAACAACTTAATAAGTTCCATGTTTTTTTTCTTACAACATTTTTAACTGTCTCAACCATGTCCAATTAAAACATGTCCTCATAGTTTCCAATATTGTCAAGTACATTAGGTGTCAACAACTACATTTATCAATAAAAACCATGTTCATTCAATTATAAAACCAATAATAAAATTCACTTTAAATGGATATGGATATTGTTAGTCGTTTACCCTACCACAATATAAGAAGAATTACATATTAAAATGTTACATTATAATATGAGAAGCATGAGATATTAAAATGAATGTTAAATATAAAAAATAAGTTGTGTAGAAACACAACTGCACTGTAAATGCAAAAAACAAACATAACAAGAAAAATGCTTAAAAATGCATGAAACTGAGGCATGATGAAACATGCACGCCCATGTCTTAAAACACTTGCAATTTGAGTGATTCAAGTTTCTAAGGGCGACGTATATTATTTTACACCTTTCTACATATTTAGCATTTTGTTTGCGAACATAAAAGTGGTTGTTGTGTAAAATAGGCAAAATCTACCTTGTAAATTGAGAGACCAAATCAATAGAAAATTCTCTAGTGGAAATGAATGCCCATGCTTCTATATAGCTCCAAATTTAGCAATCCAAGAGGATCCGGGAATGCTCACAGAGGTCCAAAAAGATATAAAATGTCCACAGAGGTCTAGAATGGTTCATAAATGCTCAAAATTCGACTATCCCAAATTCTCTCAAAAATTCTAGCAATGTGTAGAACTCATCATCATCTTTCCAATGACTCAAATTTCACCTCGAACGGAGTTCATATGAAAAAAGTATGAGCAGTCAAAGTTCCTGTCAAACCATGTCAAAATTCAAAGTCCACATGGGAAAAAAGGGTGACACGTGTCACCATTGCAAGGGTGACACATGGCACATGATTGTTGGCAGTTGACTGGGCAAGGTACAATCCAAGTTGTCCAATTATGGGTTGACAAGTAGCGCACAAGTGGTCCACTCCTATGATGACACATGGAAAGGATGAGCTAATGAGAGGCTGCCACGTGGAAACCTCCCATTGACAAATAATGATGGGTATTAGTCAAAATTATGGAGTCAATGGGGGTCAAACCCGTGACCTCCATAACCTCCCAAAGATTTACACCAAGTCTCATTACCAATATGCCCTACATTTTTCACTTAACATCATATGTTTGCAAATATATTTGAGTTTGGGTAAAAGTTTATTGGGTGGAAAAAAGGGCCGAGGGCCTAAGCCCTCGACCCATAGCCCATGGTTGATGTAATTCTCCATGTAACCACCAATCCTAAGTTCACGCGGGAAGTTTGAACGACATACCATATATACAACATATGGTTCAACAACTATACACCAAAAACGCGGGAATAAATGGAGGCCGGTGGGGCTCAAACCCCCGACCTACCACATATAGTACCAACAACTTAGCCAATCCACCTATAGTGTGGGTTTGGTTATAAACCCAATCGATTTCTATTAATTTCCTACCATAAAATTCAGAGGAAATTTAGGGGCCCGCACCCTATTTAATGGTCACGTGAACCAAGGTTGTACACATGACATTAATGCAGAGTTTTGGTCTCATAATTTGTGCCCGAAGGTACCTAATTTATGAGGCTACACCGTAAAGCATGTCGAGGGGTACCTTGATGGAATTTCAATAATTTTATACTCATTTTGCACAATGTTTCTCCAGGAATTCAACGGTGCACCGTGTTTCTGCATTTGAGCAACATGTAAAAAGGTCATTGTAAAACACAAGTATTTGAGCATTAATAAAGAAGGTATCTATTAGAAGCGGACCCATATACGTAGACTAAATTGGGTGAACTCTGTTATCAAACTTGTGTATGTGATTATATTATTGTTGTTCATTATGTGCTCAGTTGTTTACAAAGTTATTTATCATTTAAGTGGATTTGGTTAAGATACATATGTAAAATTTCAATCAGTTAAGCGATCATTTTATTTCAAAGATCAAGTATATGATTATATGTATTTAAAATTAATCAACATCTGAGGATTTTTTGGATCAAGTTGGTTTTAGAGCAGGTTTGACAAGTGATTGCTAGTGAATGCTTACAAGAGCTAAATTCAATATTGGGAAAAAGATTGCAAGTTATAAGTCCATAATTGGAAAGAGATTTCTAAGACATACGATGGCTTCTAAAAAAGGAGAAGAAGAAGACTAGCCCACGAGACATGAAGAGATCAGATCTATGTGTCAATCATTGAAATAAACAATAGATGGGTTAGAGTGAAGAATTCAAAATCCTATAAGAGAAGAATATTCGGTAAAAGGAGAAGGAGGAGGTAAAGGTGGTGGACCTTTAGAGCCCCCTTCCCCATCCTCATCCTCATCATTAGTTTCTTCTGAAGCGAGTAAACATTCCTATCGTCGAAATAAGTCCTCTAAAAATGATGACCATAATTTGGAATTACTAAAATTGGATGTGAAGTTTGAATTTCCGACCTATGATGGAGAATTGAATGCCGAGAAATTGGAGAACTGGATCAAGAAGACAAAGATATATTGCAGAGTTCAAAATATTATGGATGAGTCTACAAAGATATAATTATCTTCTCTTCGACTAAGTGGCACTTCCTTAATATGGTGGGAGAGTAAGATTGTTACACATCAAAATTACTCACTTCAATGATGACCCATTGTCATCATTACTAGTGTCGCAAGTGTCGCATTTTTGGTCGCAAGTGTCGCAAATGTCGCAAACATCATACTGCCATATTTCCTATGTCGTGTCTCTAACGACATCATAAGGACACTTAAGAAATCTTCAAAGAATGGTTTAAGAAGGAGAAATCATCTGATGAGGACTACAAATATTTTTCCATTGAGAAAACTACTTAAAAATGAAGTTTGAAGAGAAACTCTCCCCTACCCACTGTTAGGGAGTGCTAACACTCCATAAACCTCTTTGGGGGAGCGTTGTAGCACTCTGGACACCCTTCTGTGGGAGTGCTAGGGTTTTTTGAGAACAATTTGGGTAGCGCTTCCCTACCTACTGTCAGGGAGTGCCAACGCTCCCTAACCCTCTTTGGGGGAGCGTTGCAACACTTTGTATGCCCTTTTGGGGGAGCGTTGGCTTGTTTAAGGGAATATTTGATTGTTGAGAAAATCAGGGGAAGATCCCCCTTATCTTTGAAATCAGTTGGATTCGAATACTAAGGTCAAGGATGGATCTTAGGGAGGATCAACAACTGATTGAGAAATATCCTCAACCTATCCCAAGAATCTCTAAGGTGGTTGGGTCTCTCCAAGCTTATATAAGGAGGCATTCTCACGGTGAAAGTAAATGGTTGTTTAGAGGCATCAAACTTATGATCTCATAAGGGAGATGAACAATAAGGCATCATCATTTTGATTGTGGATTATTGAGCAAGGGGCTGGAGAAGGAGAGCTGGGAGAGGCTGTTGCACCTTCATCAAAGGTCTGTAAGTATTATCTATTGTTCTCATTAATATATATAT
>ML806096.1:7517-24939 GCA_009831015.1 Picea engelmannii
TTTAAATTCATTTTTTATTTTTCTAGATTTTGTTTTATTCACAATTTTTAGGTTATTAATTTAGGTTTCTTTTTGTTTCACAAGTTTCTATTATCAAATATTTGATACGGATCTGATCATGGCTTGATTTTATTATCCAAATAGGTTCAAGATAATTGATCCAAAAATAATTTTGGATTGCTACAAATAATTTTATGAACAACAACAGATAAAATTTGGAAAGGCGTCAAGATCAGACAAACGATTTTGTAGAATTGATTTCAGCTAAACCGTGAGGAATTTGAAGAAGCGGTTGAAAACCCAGAACCAAAATGGACCCATGTACCTTTTTCATAGAGATTTGTCCAAAAAAATGCACGATTTGAGAGATATTTGGGTCTCGTTTAGAGGCAAATTTCAGATGGCGGAAATTAATAGTGACACCCAGACTATTCATTCATTTTATAAATATATGAGAAAGATCAGAGCAAAGGGGCCAAGAATTGAAGAGGATGATTTTAATCCTTTCTCTTTTGTATATTATTGTTTTCGTAAACATTTTTGTTTCTTTTCAAATGGAGTAATGGATGGATGGAAGCTTTGGGAGAATGGACGAGTATTTTTAAAGAAGAATATGGAATTCCAGGTTGCTTAATGGCTTTTGTCCTGTAAGTAAAATGGTTTTATTTTCATTATAATATATTCATATTCTTTGAATAATTGATTATGCATTGATTTAAACAGCTTTAGTCTTTTTTATTAATACATGGTTAATTATTATCATTTATGTATTAATTTTTCCAATCTTTAAAGTCTATTATCCAAACAATTTCTTTCAGGACTACAGAATGGACAATTGATTCCAAAAACTTAATAGAACAACATATATGCATTTTGGCTTTAGCCTTTTGTTTATAATGTTGTTATTTATGTTTTTTTAAAATCTTGTTACATGTGCAGGTCTGATATCTTTAGATTAAATGATCTGTGATGTGTAGGAGGTTTATATTATAAATACCATCTATCATTTGCTTCATCAAAATACAAATGCTGTGATTATATCTTCGATTTAAATAATGAGATTTATCTTTGAATTTTAAATTGAATGATAAAATGCAATAGATTGCTTCCAGATTTATCTTGTTGTAATCATGTATAATTATGAGATCACAGGTTTATGTTTGTGTTTCCTTTTTTGTCATTAAAACCTAAGCTGCCAATACATGTTCTGAATTTATTTAGAACAATCATAAGGTTCATTGCAGATTTCTCTCTTGGACATGGCAGTTGGATGTTCACCACTCATGCAGATGCTTGGATTCACCTCACTAATTCACTGACATGATAGCTTCTTTGTATTTTTCTGTCATTTACATATCATTGAAACTGGAATGTATGGTTCAGCTTTGACTATCCACATGTTCATTTTTCATTAATTTTTTTTGCAAGATTCTTTAAATTTATAAAAGAAAAACAATAAATATTTTTATGTGCTTTCTTTATCTTCTTCCTAGAAGTAATCATTTTTCACATCGATTTTCGTAAGTTTCGATTAAAACTTGCATCTTGTAAATCATGTAAATAAATGAGACTTGTATATCTTCTGTTTAAATACAACTACTATAGTTACATTTGAACATATGTACATATATATAGTGTGTTTAGTAATTAGTTAGTTATTTATTCCTTTTATTCGTTTCTTTTGGGATTCTTAGATTGGCTAACGGAGCCATTAAACCCATCAGAACGAGTTACACAAAACAACTTGGGTTATTTAGACAACCCTGGACCAGACTCTCTCTTACAATTGACGGATGGTCAATTTCACCCATCAACAAGTACCTCTAAATCTTAACTTGTTCATGCTTGATGAAAGAAACATATTTTAGCATCTCTAGGAACCTCCTTTCATACTCATCTATCATCATACTCCCAATCTTGAGTTCAAAGAATGCCTTCATCTTCTTATCATAGTATCATTTAGTTAAGTAATTCTTTTGAAAATACCTTTTGAATTCTCTCCAAGTAACCTTTTTCTCATCAATGTGTTGCACTTGCATAAACTGATCCCACCACATTGATGTTTTTCCTTTGAGTTGATATATGGAAATTCTTCCTTATGTCGATGAAGAGTAGTTATGCAACTAAAAATACTTTCTCATACCCAACATCCAGGTCTCAGCATCCTCATCCTTCTTGTGTTCTCCATCAAATGTAGGTGGTTTGATTTTATTCATTTCTCCTTGTAGATAATCCACCTCAAACTTCTTCTTATGCTTCTTGTTGGAACCAAGCCAAAGTGGAAAGAAGGATGATCATGGGGAAGAAAGTGTGTAGGAAACTGAAGTGACAACTGGAAAAAGATCATCACGTGAAAATGCAAGAAAGCGTGCACAGAGGAAAGCGACAGCTGGAGGACGAACAAAACGCGCATGGGAGAAAAATCTAGCGTAAGAAGGGTTAGGGTTTTTGTAATATTTTGTAAGTGGATGAAGAGCCCAAAATGTATAAATATAGATACGAAAGTATCATATAGGGTTGTTGATTTTAGGTCAGTTCTTTGTGAGGATTACATTTTTTATTGAGTGATTTTTCCGATTATTGTTGTTGGCGATACGTGAAGGGTTTTTGAGTTGTATGAACCGAGTGTTGTAAGTTGTTGAGAAAGAAAGATATGAGGAAAGGTAGATCTAAGGATTAGACCATAGGCTGTAGAGCTTGTTGCGATATAGTTCACCTCACATAGATATTACCCACTTTTGTAGAGAACTGTAAGTGCGCGACACAAGGAAATCAAGAACTACCATAATAAAAGAGCCAAGAGTCAAATCTTTGTGGACATAACCCAGGAGGGGTGAACCATGGTAATATCTATGTAATGTGTTGAATGTTTGCATATATTTAACTTCTTTCAACAATAGATGATTACGATTGATGAATAACTAAATGCATTATTAGAATCTATTTATATTTTGAGTTATACGCATGCGATTCCTAGGAACAAGTAGATTACAGTAACAGTTCACAGAACAGGGCCTTGATCAAGAAACCCTTTATCCCCCACTATGTCTTAGATTGTAAACACCTAAGTCTTATAGTCAACCATTTATATCTATCTCGAGTGAGACTGCATAGTACCGTCTAGGAGTTGCGTTGAATCCTGGTTTACTAGGAGGCCGATAGTTAGAGGCTTTGTTGGAACCCCGAATGACATGAACCCTGGGTCAATAACTCAGATAACCTGAGAAGGGAGTTGATTAAACCAACAAATGGTTCTGTCATCATCTTAAGAGGAACAATATAGGACTAAGTAGATGAGATAGAGTGGACAAGAACCATCGAAGAAGTAATGATCCATTAGAAGGGAATGTGGAGACCTTGGAACCCCACGAGAGAAGAAATCGAGGGTTGGTTGAGAACTAAAGAGCTAGAATTTGCACATAAAGACAATAGAAACCCTAGAATCACACCATGCAGATACCTGGACAAGTACATGTTTATGGATTTACACGAAATATTTTTCTGTGATTTTTCGCATCTACTACAGGAGTGGATATTTAGGTTAATGGATAATCACCCGACGAACCAGATTCGATATCTAGATTGGACTCTAGTACAAATTCAGTAGCTACAGCAGGTGAACAAAAAATTCACCCATTCAGTATACTTTTGACTTCATAGTATTATGGCAGGATTCATCACAGAGTTTACGGTAGACACAATAAAGTCATACAGCGCAGCCGAGAAAGAATTTCTACGAGGACCCAAAGGGAGGTATATTCGATCCCTATATACTTCTATCAAGAGAATGCTATATAAAAAAGGTGTAATGACAATGGAATCAGACAGTTAGACTTCCCTGCACGCATGGGGGAAGGGGGGTAAGAACTGACAGAAAGAGGAGGAATGGAATGAGGGTAGAATAAAGAGAAGAAGGAGGAGGAACCCTTGGACTTGATCTCGATGGATGACAAACAACTCAAGTGGATCTTGGCATCATCAGGAATGACGTGTAATGGAGCACCCTACCAATATAAGATAAACACCAAGAAGAGAGCCATAGTCGAAAGGGAGGGCTTGGCAAGCGATGAGGAAGAGGTAGAGGATCTTCATGTTGTGGAGAAGATTAAGGAAATCTTACACGCCACCTATGAGAGGAAAACAAGAGGCCCAAGAACAGAAGGAGAAGATAACCACCCATTTCACATCAATGTCAGTGTGGAACCCATAAATCCATGTGCGACCAATACACCACAGAGAAAACCATCGTTTAGGAAACCAAATTTCTGAGGAAGTCTGACAGGAGGAAGTACATCTACACAAGGAGTGACAACTGGAGGAGCCAGTTTAGGTAATATTAGTCAAGTATCCACACCGCGTAGAGGAGGTAGTAGTTTAGTACTCAAAATGGTAGGACACGACCCTACTATCAGATTACCAGAGTTTCGAGGAGAAGAAGCAGAAGACCCTGAGAAGCATCTATTCATTTGTGCCAAGATATGGGAAGCAAAGCAGATCACTGATGACAACACCAAACTTGCACAACTAGCGATCATGCTAAGAGACTGCGCACTAGACTGGTACATGAGTCTAGACACAAACAGTGCTCCTGGGATGACAATGACACTGGACAACATCAAGAAACTATTAATAAATGAGTTCCAGAAGCCGATATTAGAGGATCAGTATATGAACGAGATGATTGACATAAGACAGAAACCAGGAGAATCGCTATGGGAGATTGATCAAAGATTCAAGCGATTAAAATTCAAGTTAAAATATCTTATGACCAAGATGCAACATCGACACCTGTTTATAAACTCACTACTGCCACACTTAAAATATCCACTACGACAATAGAAGTTTCAGACACAAGTAGATTCTCTATAGGCATCCTTGCAATTAGAAGAGAATCAATACCAGCAGACGGACTTGGCTATTGAAGAACTGAAAGAGGATCTAAAGAACTTAACATTTCAGTTGAACCAGAATAAGAACAAGGACAAATGAGAAGTCATTTTGTGTACCACATGCAGGACAAAAGGACACCACAAAAATGAATGTCCGATGTTCGTGCAGTATATGGAAATAGGGATGCCAAACCCACTACCACAAGGGGGATTATAGTGTAAAATCTGCAAGAAACCGGGTCATGACCCTTACCATTGCACGATGATGCAAAAATACCAAACAGTCCCAACGAACTCATATTTCACCTTTTTCAAGTCATTCGACCATGACGAAAAAGATTGCAAAAATATGGAGTTGATGCGGGAAAGAACCTCAGACGCATACAGGGTACAGGAAGAAATGATGACTGGGCAGGCAACACCACAGTTCACTCAAACCCGAGCACCATACAACACTGTGCAACAACAGTATAATAATACTCAACAACCTTATAATAACATGCATCCACAGTACAACCCAGCACAACCCTAGTACAATACTGCGCAGTATAATCAGGGACCACAATATAATGCACCACGAGGTGATCGCGCAGCCTATAGAAGAACATGATGAGCCAGAGGAGGTTTCAGACGCGGGAGAGGACCAGTTACATGTCACAATTTCCAGCAACCAGGACATTATGCATGGGAATTCCCACTACCACCAGTGACCTGTATGTATTGTCGCGCTTCAGACCACGATATAGAGGAATTTCTGACACTACTCATAAAGATCCAGGAAAAAAGGAACCAAAATAACCAGAATGTGCAATGTATTTTGGCCGAAGCAAGGGATGAGAGACGGAACATTAACATAGTCACTCAAGGAGGAATGAAAACAAGAAACAACGCAGTTCGACAGGACCCAATGCAGAACTAATGGGTAAAGAAGAACCCTGACCCCAAGAAGCACTTTGATGCGCAAAAGGAAAAGGAGATCTTTAGAGAAGCCCAACAAGAATTCCAGAAGGAGGACATATCATTGATTGCATAGTAGAACAAGGAATCTCTGGAATATGACATGCTGCCATCACTGGACCATACCAATAGAATACAACCTAAGGAACAAGTAAGTACTATCAAATAATTTTTGCAGTCATGCATCAGAATGTTAAGTGATCCTTCATCTATCAAAGTATTGCAAAACATCCTAGAGAAATGTAGCAGTGAGATGGAATAGAATCCAGAATTGAAAACTGTCAACCACCTACACACAAGAAGAAGAACAAGTAGAGAATTTAGAATCAATGCTAAAATTGGGGATTTCAACATTGGAGATATTATACTAGATCTGGGATCCGAGGTGAATGTACTACCAAAAACCACATGGAAATGCATGGGAGAACCTACACTAGGATACTCAACTATTCAATTAAAACTAGAAAATCAACATAGAGTCCTACCAATAGATAGACTTAAAGGAGTGACCGTAGATCTGGATGACGTGCGCACTAAGGCAGACTTTGAATTCATCGAAATAGTAGATGGTAGAACACCTTACCCAATGTTACTTGGTCTGGATTGGGCGTTCGACAACCAAGCCATAATTAACTTGAAAACCAGAAAAATGACATTTGAGTCGGGAGACTATAGGGTTATAGCCCCACTCGACCCATCAGAAGGTGAGAGGTTCGTAGAACCCACTTGTCTGAATCTAGACAAAATCGATCAGTTGTACAAAACAATTGCGCGCGATGCGAGCTATATAAACCCAACTGCAGATGGGGTACTCAGTTGGAAGAGAATTACTTCATGCACAACAGACTCAGAAATTGGGTTAGAAAACTGGCAGCAAAGACTACATGAAGTATCCACAAGAAGGTGTGCAAGAATAGACCGCGCAGTAAGATGGCTTGGCATAGAAATCAGAGAACCGCCCATTTTTCACAGGCTAAATAATATGGAAACTTTATTGACACTATACGAAGACAAAGTATTAGAGAACCAAAGACTATTAGCACTATATTTATCACTAAAGAACCAAAGACTATTAGCACTATATCTATCACTAAAGGATACAACCGCAATATGGTGGGGTGCGCATAAAGAGACTATCACAAATTGGTACCAATGCAAACGATTACTATGCATAAGGTTCGGTGCAGAACAGATATGGAACAACCGACAAAAATATGATGGACTAGGAATACCAGCAGAACACTTGGAGGCATGTAAAACACTATGTAAAATGATGCCACTAGAAGAATGGTCTCACCACTTCATTCATACTTTAGAAGGCATACCAGCGAATTGGTATATAGACCGGGAAATGCGAAAAGGGACCAAGACATGGGTGACACTCCAACATAACTTTATGGTCACTTTCTCATTCGAGCATGAGAACCCCAACATAGAAATGGCCTTGAATCGAATCAGAGAGGTCATATTCATTACAAAATCAGAAGTGGAAGTTATCACAGAGGTACAACAGCGAAATAAGCAGACATTCAAGGAACTGTTGTCATGCTACCATGTATAGGAGGAAGCACCGGATGAAGATGATCCGCACAATATTCAGATCGAAGAATTCGAAGGCGAGAGAGATGTGGAAGGACCACCCTTGGAATCAAAGGTTGTCTCTATGCCAATCAAGATCAAGAAGGTTAACATAGGGACCGTCGAGCAGACCAAAATGGACAACATTGGAGATTACTAGGATGAACAGACACTAGAAAGAATCACAGAATTGTTGCATGAATACAACGACCTTTTCCCCACAACCTTTGCAGAGATGAAAGGAATATCCGGAGAATTAGGAGAAATGAAGATACCACTCAGACCTGATGTGAGACCCATTAAACAATGACCATATAGACTGAACCCCATCTACAAACAAAAAGTTAAAGATGAGATCGACAGGATGCTCGAGGCTGGCATCATCGAACCAGTCGAAGAATCAGAATGGATAAGCCCGATGGTAGTACAGGACAAGACACAAGGAAGAGGGATCAGGATATGCATCGACTTGAGGAAGTTGAACAATGCATGCTTACACGACCCATTCCCCACACCATTCATGAATGAAGTACTCAAGAACGTAGGAGGACACAAAGCCTATTCATTCACCGATGGATTCTCAGGATATCATAAGAATAAGATAGAACAAGAGGATAGAGACAAGACCACATTTGCAACAGAATGGGGATCTTATCAGTACATAGTCATGTCATTCGTACTGAAGAATGCACCTGCGATATTCTCCAGAGTGGTCATCACAGCATTTAAGGACTTCATCCACCAATTTCTTGAATTATACCTAGATGATTGGACGGTTTATAGCCTACTAAAAAACCATGTGGAATTTTTACGCCTGATGTTATAACGATGTAGACAGTGCCAGATATCACTGAACATCAAGAAATGCATATTTGGAACACCATTTGGGATACTACTGGGACACATAGTATGCAAACAGGGTTTACTAGTGGATCCCACCAAAATCACAGTCATTGTTAACCTAACAACACCAAAAACATTCTGCCAACTAAGAGAAACGTTAGGACATACGGGATACTACAGGAAATTCATCAAAGGCTACGCACAAATTACAACACCTATGGAAAAACTGTTAAGAAAGGATACCAAGTATCAATAGAACGATGAGTGCTAACACGGTCTGGATACCTTGAAGAAAAAGATGGTCACCGCACCAATATTGGTATTTCCAGACTGGGAGAAGACATTCCATGTACATGTAGATGCATAAAAAATAACACTTGGAGCTATTTTAGCGCAACCAAGAACAGGAGACTTGGATCACTCGATAGCGTTTGCAAGCAGGAAATTATCAGACTCAGAACATAATTATAACACAACGGAAAGAGAAGGCTTAGCTATGGTTTACGCACTGTAGAAATACAGACATTACCTATTGGGAAAATACTTTAAGATGTTTACGGATTGCTCAGCCCTAAAATACCTAGTTAACACGCCAGTGTTGGGGGGGGATAATCTGTCTATGGTTACTGCTATTTCAAGAATTTGACTTTGAGGTAATAGTCAAACCAGGAAAAATAAATGCAGGGCCTGACCACCTATCGAGGGTCACAAATGGAGAGGAACCAACGAATTTGGAAGACAACTTTCCAGATGCACAACTCTTCTCAGTACATATTGTTGATGATTACTTCGTAGAGATCGTCCAGTACTTGGGCACAGGTACTGCACTACAAGGATATACCACTACGCAGAAGAAGAACCTGGTAGTCCACATAGCCGACTATCAGCTGATCGCAGGGCATCTATACAAAATGAGTGTAGATAGCATCTTACGAAGATACGTACTAGACCACAAACGACCAAGAATTTTAGCAGAAGCCCATGAAGGAATAGTAGGAGGGAACTATGCAGGAAAAGATACCGCACAGAAGGTAATATGCATAGGATTATGGTGGCCAACGATACATAGAGACTTGAAAGAATATTTTCAGCAATGTGATGTCTGTCAACGGGTCAACAAACCCAACAGAAGGGACGAGATGCCACTACAACCACAAGTGACACTTCAGGCATTCGACAAATGGGCAATAGAATTTGTGGGACCCATTAACCCACCCTCCAAGAGAACAGGGGTGAGATATATTATCACCACGATGGAATACTCAACATGGGCAGAAGTCGCACCAGTAAAAGATTACAGCATAGAGACAACTTCCCACTTTATTTTTGAACAGGTAATTACTAGATTTGGGTGCCCAAGAATTTTGATGAGCGACCAAGGAACGCACTTAATCAACAGCACCATCCGAGTGATGCTTGAAGAGTTTGAAGTTCATCACCAAAAAATCACACCGTATAACCCACAGGCTAATGGCACGGTAGAAGCTTTCAAAAAAATTCTCGAGAACGCCATGATAAAGATATGTAACATCAACAGGGACGATTGGGATATCAAGGTACCAATAATACTATGGGCATATGGAACCACATGCAAAAAAGTTGACAGGTCACACACCATTCAAACTGGTCTATGGTCAAGAAGCAATAGTGTTGTTAGAATTTCTAATACCCAGTCTATGTGTAGCAACTATCACACAAATGAAAAAATGAGGTGCAGTCCAGGAATGACTAGATGAATTAATGTCAATGGAGGAAGACCGAATCTTGGCAGGATTCCATCAACAAGTACAGAAAGTGAGAGACAAAGCATGGCATGACCGCCACATCAAGAGAAACATGTTCAAGGAAGGAGATCTAGTATTTCTCTACGACAGTAAAGCGCTACATCACCCAGGGAAGCTAAGAATGCATTCGCTAGGACCATACAAGATAAAAGTTGTCATAGATGGAGGCATTGTACAGTTGAAAGATCTAGTAGGCGCATACCTAAGAGGAATGATCAATAGGATCTGGCTGAAGCTATACAAGGATAGTCAACTACCCACAACACAGTAAATGGAAAAAAAAATCCTAAAAATAGCACGTGGCATGACGGACAACCGCATACGAAGCACGAAACTAGTGAGGGAAAATACAACGGCCATATCAGAAAGGGAAACAAGCGGGAAAAGGAAAGTCAGCAAAAGTACACTTATAGGAAAACATGAGGCATAATTAAATCAAGGCAAGGATGGATGGGATGTCGCACTAAATGCACCAACTGGCGACCGCAAAGTAGCCATAAGGGCAGGTACAAAATTGTCGCGGATGCATTGAACCCACACTTATGGTGAATTAATCGCACAAGGTAGTAGGCATCCTCAACAAGCTTCATGGAACACCCATACAACACACAAGCATAGAAACAATTAGTCTATTCGTAAAAGAAGAACGAAGAAAGAGAAATATCATCCCTAATGCACAGAGTGAGATCACAGAGCTTCTCCGAGCTATTCGAACCAAGAAAACATCTGACAGACACTAGTATGGCATCACCAAAGCTCGCAGAACCAAGCCAGACAGTCAGACTAGCTAGGGTTCAAACTAGGTCACGAGGAACACGGGAAGAAAATGAGAAGCAACCACTGGAGTTTGTTGATATTGACGAAATCCCATCGTCGAAGGACATCCCAGTCAAATCAACACTATCCAGGAAGATATCCCGCAGCCCCAAGTAGAAGACATGAAAGAGGACACATCGGTAGTGGCGCAGGAGCCTCATAATGAAGTAGTAGGAACCCATCAGGAAGGACAGCTATAAAATGCCAAAGTAGCCATGGAGTGGAAGCACACATAACCCGAAAGTAGAAGTCCAACCAGATGTTCCACAAATACCCATCCCAGACTTTTCTTTCTCGGTTGAGCCGACTGGTGAAATGGGAAAGGCTTGGGAAAAATGGATGGTGAAGGAGCAACCGGAAGCTGCTGGAACTTCAAACCAACCAACAAAGTAGGAAGACAGGATTCATATACTGAGCTCGCCTTGAAAGAAACCAACTGCAAAGATTGTGCTACCTCACACACCAGAGGGAATACAGGTGGACTCATAGTTATTGGGTCACGTCGAGGAGCTCAAGTTTTCCAACCATGACGTAGCGGATGAAATAAAATATCCAAAGCTTGCACCACAAGTCTTTATGGAGACAATATCTATGAACCCTCTCAGAGGAACTATCACTAAGCCACACAAGTGGGCATCCAGACTAGATAGAACAAGAATCTTAGGATTGCTGAAGATACCACACTTTGGCAGAGGCCAATATGCAATGGCATGCATCAAGCAACTGTTAGCAATTACGCATGGAGGGGATGTATGGTTGGAAAAAATCGTCCCCACAACTATTGAACTTATTGCACAAATTACAGGACTGCCCATTTGGGATATGGATCCCACACTGATACTGGATGACAAGTCCAAGGAAAAATCATTGGCAAAAGAAATGAAGAAGAAATATGGCACCGACAGGGGAACAAGAGGCATTATAATCAAGATAATTAACAATGTCATGACACAACTGGGAGAAAATATCTTAGCCTGCAAACTACTAAGAAAATGTCGTAAAGATGAAGTACCAGCAGGAGTCATCGCAGTTGTAGCTCAGTGTGTAGAAGGCACCTTGATGAGCTGGGCGACATATCTGTCAAACTTGTTCCAAATAAACTGTAAATACGCACAGGAAGTAGGTACGTAATTTCATTACTCATGGTTGATTACTCTCATCGCTTTCATGGTATGGAAAGAACCTGACCATGTCACCTTCTGTACCATACCACATCTAGGAGGAGAGAGATATTGCATCCTAAAATCCATGCCACTGGACAAGCATAAGAAGGAAAATGGAATTATATTTGAATCTTACCTACGGGAAATGCAGGAAGCAATCAACCGAGCATGGAGGATAACACCAAAAGCTGTCGCATGATATGGGGGCATCTCCAATTTCTGGGCTAGGCGACAAGCCATGTGGATACATCCAATATAGGACCCACATAAACAGTGGCTATAAATGTGCTACTGCATCACCGAGGGAGAAATCGACATGATCATCCATGAATGGTCGGATGAATGGAAGATCCCAACCATACCCAGAACAGTACTAGGACAAATAATATAAGGAGGGGCTCTGCAAGCGAAAACACAACCTCCACAAGTCCCAGTACCCAAGAAACCAAGAACGAGCCAAATCAAGTCGACTCAGATAGAGGGTGGCTCATAGAAACCATGGACCCATAAGGGGAGAATATAAACCACTCAGCTGACCAATGAACAACAGAAACCAGTCGAGGGAACACAGGAAATTGCGATGAACCCCATCACACAGGAACCAGGGGGAACTAAGATACCAGCGATACAGGAAACAGGTGCGCATAATAAATCAAAGGCACAACGACCACCACCACAATACACAATCATAGAGGACGATGGAGAGATGATTTCTAGAATGG
Organism: Picea engelmannii; assembly: GCA_009831015.1. NCBI lineage: Eukaryota > Viridiplantae > Streptophyta > Pinopsida > Pinales > Pinaceae > Picea > Picea engelmannii. The sequence continues at coordinate 20,270 of ML806096.1, forward strand.
TCTAGGATTGCCTCGCAGAGGAATTTGATCATGCAACACACCATAGGGATAAATTGTAGAAGGAGCTGACAAAAATGGGGAAACTCCTAAAGAAATTCAGAGAATCCCAGATTACAAGTAGCAGTAGAGGCATAGAGCCATCGAGCACATGAACCATAGAAAGAATGGAGGTAGGAGAATGCGACTCAGTTCTTCCGAAGCCACATTCCACGGTTTACATAAAGTTGAGCATGTTACGAATGGATGAGATTGTGGGACATACACCATTAAAGGATTTGGATCGGATCCAATTGGTCCTAACATGGATGCCAGCAAAGGCCTTATACCAATTTCAGGTTAGCGTCGACCATGAGATATAGTCTCGAGCACGTAAAAACTTGGTCGAGCTACAATAAGCAACAAAGAAGCAGGAAACACTGGAAACAGTTTGCGCGCAAGCAAAATCTGAAATGCAAGTGGTGAAGGAATGCATAAATGAGTTGGAACATAGAGTGGAAGACATTTTTGGGAAACTTCCAACTACTGCGCAAGGAAGTGAACTCCCAAGGGTAGAAAATATCGATCAAATTGTGCAGGAAATTGATCAATACCAGAAGGATATCGAGACTCTCCATGGATAGATTAGACCAACAACTCCACCAACAATAAAGGAGCAAAGGAAGCAGGAATCAACAATGCAACTACAGGAGCTGGAAAAATAGGTCAACACAACAACCGACTTTCTAGATAAAGCAGCGCAACTTTGGACAAAGATGGAAGAGGACCCACAGGTCCAACAATGGGACAAGGAGGAGGAAAGGATCAATGCAACAATCCAAGAATTCAAGAAGAAATAGAAAACCATCCCAATTCCAGAACGGGTCAAGGGGACACAAGAGTTAAAGAATTTACAGGCACAACTTCTCGTTGCGTAAACATAGAAATAGGAGTGTCAGGCTCAAATAGAACTGTTGCAGGAATAGATAGCAGTAGTACTGGAGTAGGTAGAAGAATCCAGAACACAGTCATCACAGACTCAACTAGAATGTGCAAGACTGATAAGAGAATAAGTAGCAGAGAAAACAATCAATATTATCAAGGATAAAACTGCGCAAGCACTGACAACAATAGCAGAATTGTAGGAGAAGTTCCAGACAATCACTAGGGAGATCGAGGAAGCACATTGCAATTAGGTGACTCGAGACGAGTCACATGTTAGTGCTGGGGGCCTATTGGCACCAGGCCAAAGTGGAAGGAAGGATGATCATGTGGAAGAAAGCGTGCAGGAAAATGAAGTGACAACTGGAAAACTATCATCATGTGCAAATGCAAGAAATCATGCATAGAGGAAAGCGACAACTGGAGGAAGAATAACACACGCATGGAAGAAAAACCTAGCGTAAGAAGGGTTAGGGTTTTGGTAATGTTCTGTAAGTGGATAAAGAGCTCGAAATGTATAAATATAGATACGAAAGTATCATATAGGGTTGTTAATTTTAGGTTAGTTCTTTATGAGGATTACATTTGTTATTGAGTGATTTTTCCGAGTATTGTTGTTGGCGATACGTGAAGGGTTTTTGAGTTGTGTGTGTTGAAATTACTAATACAACTGAGAGGGGGGGGTGAATCAGTTGTCTTTGAGATTAAACAATTTTAAGTCTATTAAAATATTCTTAATCTTTCATCAAGTGATCATCAACATTATACAGCATATGGACAATAAAAGTAAAAAGCATCAGTCACACATAAGGTATACACAGAGACATATTTTCACGAGGAAACCCATAAAGGGAGAAAACCTCTTCTTCTTCGAAATGATAGGAAATCTTTTAAGTTCTGTACATCATCTTTAATTGAGCACCAACTCAATGTGAGGTTGCTACCTCTGTTTTACAAGCTGCAACTTGTTTGAGAGCACCGACTCTCTGGTTTCTCTAGCACCCACTAGAAGGAAGAACCAACTCCCTTTATGTTCCAGCACCAACTGGCTGGAAGCACCAACTTCTAGTTACACAGGCTCCAACCTGTATAACAGAGAACAATTGTTCTCCCTTGCACCACCCTACCACCCTGGTTTCTCTGGCTGCAACCAGATGGAAGCTACAACTTCCTGTGTTCAAGCTCTCACTTGAACCTCTGAGGACAACAGTCCTCCCGAGCACCTCCCAACCTCCCTAGAACATAATGAACATATAAACATTCAACTACACAGATACATCAATTCTTACCAATCTTTCTTTGTTTTGTACATCTAGTCATCTTCTAACTGTTCTGCAATTCATTTCTTCCTTTGTCTATTCAGCAGGTCTGCTCTGCATCAACTTGTTCTGTCATTCTGCTCTTCTTCAACTTGTTCTATTATTCTACTCTGAGTTTCATCTCACACTACACATATGCTCAATCTCATACTATGCATCCTCTAATTTTCTTTTTCTTACAGTTTCATTATTTTCATCATATAGAACAACCAACCCTCCACAATCTGTCTCATTTTCTTTTATACACGTATCCACGACGGTTTCACTTCGCATCTCCTTTGGTAAAAGAAATACAACTGTCCGAGCAACTGAAACGTCAACTGATTCGCAATCATGAGTCTATTTCACTAACAGATTCGTAATTGAGGAGTTAACTGTGAGAGAGAACAATAACCTTCCGATCATACTCCAATTTATCTGCACCGTTGGATGTATTTTATTGACATTGCCTTTAAATCAGGTTTCAGCATTTTGGCAATCCTGTGTTGAGTGTCTTGACACTTCATTTCGTGATCTCTGAAGTTTCGATACATAACTTTTTTGCACTAGCTCCTTCCCGAATATGACTATGGTCATAACCAAGCGCCTATGCAAAAAGCGCTTTCGCGATTTCTCATTTCGTGATTTTTGACACTTTGCTCCGTTGACCCCAAGTCAGTGAAATTTTTATCACTTGCCACAAGTCCTATGATTCCATGGTCTAGATATGATCTTCATTCAATGGCTACGATTGAATCACGATTTTGACATTATTGATGCATTGGGTTCTTTGCCTCTCCATGTCGCAATTCACGAAACTCCGATATGGAGTTAGATCAACGGTTCATATCTGATCTTGATTCAACGGATGTGATTGAATCCCAATTTCATGATTTCGGCATTCTTGTTGCATTGGGTTCTTTGCCTCTCGATGTCGTGATTCGCGAAACTCCAATATGGAGTTAGATCAACGGTCCAGATATGATCTTGACTTAACGACTGCAATTAAATCGTGATTTTGCATATCGTGATTTCAAAGTTCTTGTTGCATTGTTTCTTTGACATCTCCAACACGCAATCCTCAAAACTCTGACATGGACTGGAATCACCGGTCCAGATTCAGCCTTGATCTGACGACTCAGATTAAGTCGTGATTTCGCATATCGTGATTTCGCGATTCTTGATGTTAATATTCTTTGATCTCTTCCACTCTCGATCCACGAAACTCCGACATGGACTGAGATCAATGGTCCAGATTCAACCTTGATCTGACGGCTCAGATTAAGTCGTGATTTTGCATATCGCGATTACGCCTGCTTCTCCTTATACCTTAAATTACGTGTGGGTTCTTCTTGATCCAACAATAGTCAGATCCTGCGCTTGGATCTAATGCCTGAGATCTGTCCTCCTCTTCAACGATCTCTTCTTGTCTACATTCAGATCTGATGACTCTCGTTCTATTGGAAATTTGAAAGGGATCCAACGATAAAAAATGAACTTCATCATGCCTGATCAATAGTTTAGATCAATCCTCGATTTGACAATTGAGTATTGTTGCGTTTAGACAATTGTTGCATTGTTGGTCTTCCTGAACTTTTCTTTTGTTTGCCTGTCTGTTAATCATGCCATCTTCATTGTTATAGTTGACATCAATGACAATCATTCGTTGTCTGTTAAATATTTTCCATTCGCTGTCTATTAAATATTTGTCGACAATATCCCCCTTTGGCATTGATGGCAACACAAGAACCCACATGCATTCGAACTTGACTCTCCTCCCAAACTCTTTTCTCCCCCTTTGACATCAATGTCAAATAAGAAACATTCTTCCCATGATCTTGTTGCAAAACATACTCCCCCTGTCGACTATAAGCATCATGGAAACACACAAGATATTTAATAAGTACTCCCCCTGACCAAGTGAACAGATTAGACACAAGATATTATAACCCCCAACTTTTGACGAAGATATCCAAAAGGGGTCACTGCTAATGGTTTAGTAAATATATCAACAATCTATTCTGTAGAAGGTATATAATTCAGTTGAACAATTCTGTTTGTAACTTGTTCTCTAAGAAAATGGTACTTGATTGGAATATGCTTAGTCTTGGAATGAAGAACAGGATTCTTGGAAACACTAATGGCACTGGTGTTATCACAATGAATTGGAATGGGATCAGTGTAATTTACCTTCAGATCTGCAAGAGTTTGTATCATCCATAAAATTTGTGTGCAGCAAGTAGCAACAACAATGTATTCTGCCTCTGTAGTGGATAATGAAATGGATCCTTTCTTTTTACTAAGCCATGCGACTAATGAGTCACCCAGAAAAAATGCTCCTCCACTGGTGTTTTTTCTCTCATCAACACAGTTTGCCCAGTCTGCATCTGAATAAGAAGTTAACTGGAAATTCTGATTTCTAGGATACCACAGACCATAAGTCATTGTTCCCTT
>ML806096.1:25329-39364 GCA_009831015.1 Picea engelmannii
TTCTAGAAGGGAATCTTCTAGAAGAATGAGTTGGCTTGCGAATGGTTATCTAAGAACTGGCTTTCCTGATATCTTGGGATCATTTCCTATCCAAGTAACTAATCTATCTTCTCTTATATATTGAGGAGATTTCTCATGGAAAAGGTTACAAGCAAACTAGCAAGAGATTGATTGGAGAATTAGTGTAAGATTGTATGAAGGACTAATGCTATAGTAGCAAGAGACACCAGCAAGGTCATCAAAAGTGGTTGATTTTCTTCATGCATGACCAAGTGTGTGTGTCAGAGCTAGGAGCCATTGAAAGGAGATCTACAACATCAAGGCTTAGGATGTAAGTTTCACTTTCTATCAATTTAATACAGTAATATGTCCCTTTCCCATAAAGATGATGTCACTTTATTACATAACTCCTTGATCATATGTATAGACTAGCTATTGAATATATTGATTTGCTTTCACTTCGATTGGTTTGTACTGTTGTGATCTGAACGACGCAAGAGCATTGGAGCGAAGATTGGAACAACAGAGACCTAACGAAAGCGTTCATAAGGTATGTGCATGGTCCTTGCCTCTTAGTTCATTCAATAGTCTAGATCTAGGGAAAGAGTATTATTCTGTCCTGTTTTGTTCTAGATCCAGGTGGATCTAGGGAGATCGGTTTGTGTCCGCACTTACGGATTAATCCTGAAACAAAATTGGTGACTCCACTGGGGAGCTATTCCCTTTTTCTTTATGGTTTTTGAGTTTTTCTATGGCCATTTTCTCTATTGTCATTATTCTCATATTTTGTCAGCATCTGAGTCCTCAGGATATCCTGAGAGACCTTCTGGGTCTATAAGCCAGTTTGAATTTTGCTTGCATTTTCAAAATTTTTATTATCTTCAGGAGTTCTCGCACTATGTTTATTGAGAGACTGCGAGAACCAGTCAGGTTCGCATCCTGCATATAGGTTCCAGTGCAAACACCTCGCACCTTGCTACAAGGTGGCCTGCGAGAATCCTATCTTCTCGCACTGTGTTACACTGCTTGCCTGCGAGCAAGATTTTTTGAAAATTTTGAAATTGAGTTTTGATTTTTTCAATTGCTCAGATCAGTTGAATTACATCCTTTTGGCTTATTGGATCATTGATTTACATATCTCTTGCCTTATTTTTCTTTCTTGAACAGATTTAGGGTTTCAAGGTCTTTTCTTGCCCTTTGTAGCTTGATTTTCGTTTCTTAGCTCTTATTGGTATTTTCATTCTCTCTGACTTCTGGAGTTGAGTGTGTCTGATTGGATGAGAACTAGTGATTGGTTGAGAGTTGAGTTCTTGGTGTTTCTCATTTGCTTGTTGGTTCGAAAGAACGTTTTCATTTGCATTGAGAAGACTTATTGGTTTGCTTTTTGTTTTTACTTTCATTGAAAGAGTTGATTGGGTTGTTATGGTTTGATTCTTTATGATTTGATTTTCTTTTCTCATTAATCAGAGTTCTTCTTGGAAAGTGAACAACAAGTTTTCTTTCAAGATTTTGTTTTTCTCTTTTCGAAAACATTGAAAAATCAAATTTTAGAGTTTATTGAAGTATTTGAAAAAGACATACAGAGATTATTCATTGATATATGATTGTTTTCATTGACATCTGAAAGGAAATTGTGCATTGCATTATAGTACATGATTGATTCGGAAATTTTTCTCTCTCCCATAAATAGGATTCATGGAATGAAAAGTGTTATTTTTCATTGTTATCCTTGCATTATTTGGGTCAGAGTCATACAACACGAGTTTCACTTCCGTTACCTCTGAGTAAACAACAGCTTTTAAAAACATTACGTAATCTTAAAATTTATCTAGTAACTCTTTTCTAGGGCTCTTTTACACCAAAATTTAGCTAGGCTAGTGCTTTGGAGTAGGAAGAGAGATACACTCTCCAAAATCTCAAAAACACACAATAGCGTCTTGAGTTAGGGAGTGTAAAATTCCATTGGTATCATATTGTCCTGGGAAGCCCTTCTAACACGAGGGTCAAGCACTAGGTCGCATTGGTGTTGGCAGAGTTACTAACCCTGCTTTGTTGACATCGGTGTAGAGATTGCACGTATTACGGGGATCACTCTGAGGTATACCCACAATTATGAGTGGAAGACTTTGAGTTGATTTTGGGCTAGATACCCTGCCCTTGCATGTGTATCAGACTGACGACTGTTCCCCCAGGCTGTACTGTTGTTTGTGGTGACCTTAGTGGCCTGTCTCTCTAGGTTCTTACCCAAGGTGACTGTGGAGGGGAAAGTCTTCACGGTACTTGGAATTGACGTTGATCAAACTCACTCAGGCTCCTTGGAGAGTATACCCACGGTTATGTGTGGGAGCTTGCACCAGGGCATATGTCTGTTAAGCAGGTCGTCAACGTAACTTTTCCACCTTAGCCCCGCCCCTTCTCATCTCGTTGTTGTGACGTTGGATTTCATCACCAACTAGTGGCTTCGATATTAGAAGGTATTGTTTTCTTGGTGATTGCTTCCTAGATTTTCTTTGCTAGCATGTGTTGTTTGTTTCTCGGAGTTGACCATAAGATTTTCTTCGTGGAGCTTGTGGCTTGTTTACAATTGCTGCCCCACGACGTTCACGTAGGATGCAAGGTTTATCTCTGGAACATCCAGAAGCTTCACAACCCTTGCATACAGCAACACCTGAGGGTACCCTTGAAGGTTCCCCTCATCAGAGTGAAGTTCCAGTTGTTACTTCACCACACGTGGACACGAGTGAAGTCCAAGATGTTTCTACACCACCTCCACAGGTAGAGCGCACTGATTCTCTAGAATATTTTCGAATTACCCATACTATAGAGGACTATCGCCTTCGTCGTGGTGATCGACCTATTGTACGATCAACTCCTTCTGAAGGAGCAGTTGTTACATCTTCTGAATCAACCGTTGGGCCTTCTCACGGTGTAGTAGGCCAAGATCCTTTTTGGTAGGGTGATTTCTGACGACTCCTTTTTGGTACCGAGTCACCGCTAGTTTACGAAATCAACCCTCCAGCCTCTCCTGAGACAGAAACTATGCCTGTAGCAACCACTTATCATTTTGTTCTCCCTCCTGAGATGGCCCATCTCGCAAATACTAAGAGTGTCCAAACCGAGGTTCCTACAACTACTCTTGCTCCTATCAATACCCAGCGAATGCCTGATGTCATTCCGACATTACCTCCTGGTTACCATGCATTGAATGCTTTGTTGAATTCTTCTAATCCAACACCTCCGCAAACCCCAGACGGTTCTCCAGGTGGTCCTCCTTTTCTTGGGTATGATGTTCCTCATTTTATTCCAACACTCCCACCGTTTCCTTCTGGCAATCCTAATCCTAGTGGCACTATCCCGACTGTTGCAACAAACCCGCAGATTCCTGTTGGTGGACAGGGTGGTACGGTTCTTTTTCCTTTTCCTGGACACAACACAGTTACTATGCAACCTACGGTTGGCACACAACTTCTGGGTGGAACTATACCTACAGTAGGGGGACCAACCTCACCTTTTGGACAAAATATACCCCCTGAATTGGCCCAGTATTGGAATCAGCTTCTACAAAAATTTCCTCAAAATGTTGGGGGGCAGCAAACCATCCCTACTATAGGCCAACCATATCCAGGTGTAACCAATCCTATTTGGGGTTTGGGTAAGACTACTCAACCCCAGGTCCCTACTCAAACTCAAGGTTACAATCCTTGGGGTTACTATCCTATCCGGCCACCACCGAATTAGCAAGGGTCTTCCCTTTATGAACAGTCGGCTTATAGTCCTACTGGTCTACCAACAAGGCTTCCACCCCAAAGCCATCAGTACCCGCAAGTAAACCGACAATTGCCTTTTCTTGCTACCTTGGATTTGCCAGATTTGTCTAGGATTCTAAATGATCCTATCTGTGACTCTCCCCAATGGCCTGCTATTCCTGCTAAGCTTCCATCGGATATTCCGAAATTTGATGGCAAGGCGAGAGAGGACCCAAATAATCATGTCATGACCTTCCATTTATGGTGTTCTTCCAACTCGCTGATGGATGACTCCATTTGTCTACGTCTTTTTCAACGAACCCTTACCAGTTCGGCTGCGAAGTGGTATATTGAATTTCCACGAGGTTTCTTTTCTGATTTCAACACCTTAGCTATGGATTTTCTCACACATTACCAGTTATCGATCCGTTACGATACTGGGACTGAGATCCTGACTTCTTTCAAACAAACGAAAGGTACTCACATCTCAGATCATATACATGAGTGGAGACGGAGACGACGTCTCATCAAACTTGAACTCCCCGATCAGTTACTGGCAGAATGGTTTACGAAATCTTTCGTGAACGAAATTGGTAAAGACATTGCTATGGGTGGTGTTGTTACAGAGGAGCAGGCTATAAGTCGCACTTAGTATCTTGATATCGTTTATTCACAAACGGGAACACTTTATGATTTATTGCCTGAACTACCTCATCCTTGTACTTCCAGCACTTCAACTGCTCCAGCTGCCTCGCATGCAGCTGATGGTGTGATTGGTACTGCTCATACCCACTCACATTCCGTTTCAACTACAACCCCTAAATCCACACCTTCTAATGTTCAAAGTGCTCCGTCTCCTACTCCCTCCGCTGGTAAAACTTCTGAAGTGAACGTCATTCAATCTTCCCCGACCGGTAAAAATAAATCAAAGAAAGGGAGAGGCAAGAATAAGGAGAGTAGAAATAATAATCAAAATGAGCAAACTAAAACCCCTCCCGCTGATGATCGAGATAAGCACAAACCACGCTACCCTTGCCTTATCTGTGGTGATGATCACTACACGAAGGATTGTCCTAGACGTGCCAAAGTTAATAAGTTCCTTCAAGGAATGCCCAAACCCTCTACACCGACAGTCTTGTCTCAACCCTTCCCATCTCAGCAACATGCCTCCTTGGTCATCCATGACCAACCATCTACTTCTACCACATCATATGTTTTGATGTGCACCGGTGATTCTAAGAACAATGACGTTTCCATTGCAACTAGAGCCAAAGATTATTCTCCATCTAAGGAGAAGGTTGACGATTTACCTCCTGATTTGGTACAACCCTCTCCACTGAATCCACCTACGAACGGTCCTCTTCATATTGAACGACCGAGCCTTGATACAGTCTTATGACCCCCGAAAGGTGTCGTTAAGAAATCAACATTCAATCCTCATGCTCGTGCGGCCCAGAACTATAGCATTGTCGAAGATCTGGCCCAAGCACCTTCAACGATGTCTACCCTTGAAGTCCTTCAGTCTTGTCCTGCACAACGAAGGGATCTGTTGAAAGCTATAGGTGGAATTGATCCCACAGATACGAATTTAATAGTCTTTGACTTAGAAGACCATATTCCAAGGTTACCCCCACAACTTGCATTTCAGATACAAGTTATTGTCTCAGACAAGAACATCTGTTGAACTGTTATTGATGAGGGTGCCTCTATGTGTGTAATGTCTTTTACTTGTTGGAAAGCCATTGGCTCTCCTCCGTTGACTGAATCACAAAATAATTTGAAAGCCTTCAATGGCTCGGGTTTTAAGCCTTATGGTGTTCTTCCCGCGTTGCCTGTTACTCTCGAAGGTAAGATAGTCCAAGTTGAAGTGGAAGTTTTCGATGCTCCCCTGGATTATAATCTTCTTCTTGGCCGTAGCTGGGTCGATTCTATGAGCGCTGTTGTGTCAACCCTTTTTCTTGTCGTACGATTTCCTCACCAGGGAAAAGTCATTACGGTTGATCAACTTGCCTTTTTTAATTCATATACTCACACTGGCAACATGCTGTTTATAGCTAAAACCCCACCGGGTTACGAAAATGTTGGGGTCGGTCTTTTGAAAGACTCTTAGTTAATGGGTACTTTTCCCATACCACCGCCACCTGATATTCTACGCCCATCAGTTTCTTCTATTAATATGATCTCCGCTATTCCTTATGAGCTTTCGGTGTCTTTTGACCCTTGGATAGTCCCTGATCTGGGAGATCATGCTCGTTTTGGCGACGTCATGCCGTTAAGTCCGGTCGAGTCCACTTATCATGCGATTCAATTGACAACACCTTCTCCACTCTCTCTTGAGGAGTTGTCTCCCGATCCTTTCTGTGTCATCTTTCCCAATGACGAGATGATCATGTCCGTCATGGTTGACACACCTTGGGATTATGGGCATCATCGTTCCATTCTGTTTCTGGAACAACACACTCTGGAGAACTACCAGCGGATTTCGACTCCGTCGACCATTGTTGTCATAACGACTGTTCCTGGATCTACACGTGATGTGTTTGCAGAAGGGAACCTCAGTAATATTTCTCCCACGATACCCATTGATATTTCAGTTAAACCTGGGATAGTTGAAAATGTTCACATTGGAGCTTCGTGCTCTCCAGAGGAAATTGTCACCTACACTGCTTTGTTCAAGGAATTTCGTGATATCTTTGCTTGGAGTTACGAAGAGATGCCAGGTATCGACCCGTCTATTGTTGTGCATGAGATAAAAGTACCCCGAAGCTAAACCAGTCCGACAGCGCCTCCGTCCTGTCCATCCACGTAAAGGGGCAACTATCAAACTCGAGGTTGAAAAACTTCTCAAAGCCGGTTTTATTTATCCCGTGGCTCTGACAGAATGGGTTTCCAACCCTGTACCAATTGATAAGAAAGGTGGTAGTATACGTGTTTGTGTTGATTATCAGGATATTAACAAAGCCTGTCCAAAGGAAAACTTTCCAACCCCTTTCGTCGACCAAATCGTCGATGACTGTGCTGGCAGCGAAATCTTTTCTCTCATGGATGGATTCTCCGGCTATAATCAAATTAACATCGCTCCTGAGGACCAACACAAAACTGCTTTTATTTGTCCTTGGGGTACTTTCGCCTATAGGAAACTTCCCTTCGGTCTTAAAAACGCAAGTGCTATGTTTCAGCGTGCTATGTCTTATGCGTTTCACGATATAAAGCATATCGTTCAACCTTATTTGGACGATTTTCCAGCTCATTCTTTACGCCGAGTCGATCACCCTAATCATCTCCGAGCGATTTTCGTTCGTTGTCGTTTCTATCGCATTCGTCTAAACCCTCATAAATGCATCTTTTGTGTAGAGTCCGACCGTCTTCTCGGTTTCATTGTTTCACGTTAGGGGATCCGGGTAGATCCTATTAAGGTTGAGGCGATTCTTAATCTCCCTCCTCCTTCTTCATTGCGCCAGTTACAAAGTTTGCAGGGGAAAGGAAACTTTCTTCGTCGTTTCATCCCTAATTACGTCGAGATTACTTGTGGTTTTACACGTCTTCTAAAGAAAGGTTCAGAGTTTGTCTGGGATAAAGTTGCCAACAATGCCTTTGAAGCTTTAAAGTTGTCCCTCACAAAAGCTCCTCTTCTTTTCCCTCCTGATTATAGTCGGGATTACTTTATTTATCTAGCTGTGTCCGAGTATACCATTGAAATGGTTCTAGTTCAAGAGGATGATAACGGTGATGAACATGTTATTTATTACTTGAGTCGAAGTCTTTCATCAACTGAAATCAAGTATCAACATGTTGAAAAACTGGCTTTGGCTATTGTTCAAGTGGTTCAACGTTTTTCATCATTATATTCTCTCCAGGAAAACTACCGTGATTTCGCACTGTAACCCCATGCAACATATTTTGACACGTCAATTGCTGGGGGGAAAGTACTCCAAGTGGATTGTCATTCTCCAGGAGTTCGACTTGGAATTCGATCATGCCACGTCGAAGAAATCCTTATTTTTTGCTGAGTTAATTTGTGATTTTCCCCACTCTTCCACGAAAAATGTAGCAGTCGATTCGTTACCTGACGAATAATTTTTCCTTATCAGTACCGACGATATTTGGTACGAAGATATCATTATATATCTCCAAACTCAAACTTTCCAGCCTGCTTTGTCTAGCGTCGAACGTCGTCGTGTTCGTTATCAAGCACGTCATTATATTATCCTTGGTGATACTCTTTACTGTTGAGGCATTGACTCTGTCTTTCGACGTTGTTTGATTTTTGACGAAGCTGAGAAAGATTTGAATTTCTGCCATTCAGGAGCATGTGGTGGTCATATGTCTGGGTATGCTACTGCCCATAAGATATTACGTGGATGATACTTTTGGACTTCATTGTTCAATGACTGCATTATTGTTGTTCAGAAGTGTCATGCCTATCAAACCTATAATCAGAAAATTTGATCGCATCCTACTCCCCTTCATCCTGTGGTCTCAGTAGGTCCTTTTGAAAAATGGGGCACTGATTTCATGACATGTCACCCTCACTCGGCCCGGGGGCATGGTTATATTATTGTAGCTGTTGATTATTTTACTAAATGGGCCGAGGCGATGCCAACATTCGATAATACTGGAAAGACTGCAGTGTTATATATTTTCAACCATGTCATCACTCGTTTTGGTGTTCCTCGGGCTATCGTTACCGATCACGGTAGTCATTTTAGGAATTATATGATGTCTGAACTTACAGAGAAGTTGGGCCTTCGTCATGATATCTCAACACCCTATTATCCACAGGCTAATGGCCAGGTTGAAGCAATCAATAAGGTTCTTATAACTATGATTCGACGGATGATAGGAATTCATAAGACCAGCTGGCACACGATGTTGTTTTCGGCATTGTGGGCATATCGGACATCTTTTAAATCTGCTACGGGATTTACACCCTTTCGATTAGTTTATGGCATGGAAGCCATTCTTCCAATAGAATGTGAAATACCTTATTTGAAGCTAGTTGTAGAACTCTTACCCAATACTTCTACTGAAGAGGAACGTCTGTTGTATTTGATGCGATTAGACGAGACTCGCCGTGACGCTACTCTTGTAATAGAAGCCCAGAAGAAATGTGTTAAGGCACAGTGTGACAAACATGTCAAGCCTCATGTCTTCTCTGAAGGAGATCTTGTTCTTCTATATGAACAAGATAAATATGTCTTAGGAGATGGGAAATTCGAACCAATGTGGTCTGGTCCTTACATTGTTAGCAAAGTTTTGGAAAAAGGAGCGTATGAGTTGGTGGATTATGATGGTGTACCTTTGAGTGAGCCCAGGAATGGGTTGTACTTAAAGAAGTACTATGCATAAGTCATTTGTGCATGAGTACTTGTATTTTATGTATCATACTGTGTGTGTGTTATTTTAGTTTGCTTTTGACGTTATCTGGTCTCTGCCCTTACGTGGGATTGTGTTTGATTTCCATATGTCGGAGTATTCACTACCTTATATTGGCTTCACTGATGGTGCTAGCCGTAGTACTTGGAACCTAGCTTCCGCTGCATGGGCAATTTATGCCCCAAAAAATGAGCTTATATCTTAACGAGGTGTATGTTTTGGCCGGGAAACCAACAACATCGCAGAGTATAGCGCCTTTATTGAGTTATTGGTTGATGTTATCTCTCTCGGGATTCATCATTTGGTTGTGCGACTTGACTCACAGCTTGTAGTACTACAGCTAAGTAATGTATATTCTATTCGAATTCCTACTTTATTAAGGGTATATTTGCAGATTCGCCTCTTGGAAGGGTATTTTGATCACATAGAATATCAACATATTCCTAGACGTCTTAATACATTAACAGATGCTTTAGCTAATTATGTATTGGACAGGCATTTAAATCATTTATAAATCAAACACATTAAAATGTACACAATGTAAAGTAAGCTGGTAGAAGTCGTGTATATATATAACGATAAAAAAGAGTTTGTTTTTACAAAATGTTTGTCCGAAGACCAAAATATCAAAAATTGAAGCTCATAGTTTCTACACAATGACATCACGAATGATGTTCACGATAACACACTAATGTCCTAGAAACTCTATGAAGCAGTCGACCCATAGATGCAGAAACTCCCACAGTGTGACGCTGATCGCGTCGTGGAATATCTTTCAGAGCCATATCTGGAACGTCTGCCATCAGACCCTCTAAATTCTGCTCCACCGTCAGATAATCCTCGATGTACTGTGGAACTGCTACTGCTGCCTCTCCTCGTCGCTGGATAGGAGAACTGCCAGCAGGTCTATATGGTCCTACGTCTGTGTTATCAACAAGTATTTGGTGTTAGTCTTCGGGTAAATCTATAAAACAAAAACATTTAAATATGATTAAAAATTCAAAAACATTTAAAAACTCAAAAAAATTGTGTACTTCTTACCGAGGTCTCCCCACTATGCGTCCTTAGGTAGTGCTAAATATGGATCTCCTCTGAAATCCATCCTGGCATATGCATAGTCGTCCACCATCAGCCTCTGGTTCTGCAACCAGTCAAAGAAAACATTGTCATATTTGATGATAGGACCTGCCACATGTCGGGCCATGAGTCGACACCACCGCAACATCCTCGAATCTCTGGGACCCAGAAGGTTCCACTCGGCCTGTAGACGAAGCACAAGGACCCTCTCTAGGAAGAGGGACACTAACAAAGACCCATATCCAAACTGTTTCATATTTCCACGCCTGCACTTAGTCAACTGTTTTTTGATATTGCGTAATACTGCATCAGCCCAGTTGAATACCCGGGGCTCAATACACTTGATGGCGTACTGGAAATAGCTCTGCAAATCCATATGTGGAGCGACACTTCCATGCATCCGAGCAATGGTAAAGAGAATAGTGCAGAGAGTTATATCAGTTACTCCCCAGATTGCCACTTTCCCTTTCTTTCTTTCGGCCTCAGGTACGCAGTACTGGTTGCAATACTCACTCATTGTTAAACCCCCTGCTCTGTTGCCGGTCAAACTGACATAGGACCCTCACCTGGATAATCCGGTCAAGAAATAGATGTCCTCGATGTCAATATTCAATGTATGAGCTCCCACAATCAAAAATTGCTGGTACGGATCCCACATTCGGACTAAGTACTCCAATAATCGAACTTGGGCTCTCATGCCCGGGATGCAGAAGTATTTTAAGAGACCACAGTCTCTTAGTGTAGCTATGGTGGGAGGATGGTTTTCGGCATTGACATTGTCCTCCTCGTGCTCTCGTTCCTGCCACTCTAACACCATGATTGTGGCTAGTAACCTGCATAAGAAACATACAAACATGGTTAATGATCTTATTCATGAAATAAACTTTTTCTATTGGCTAAACGTTACAAAATTCTTTGGATTCTGCGTTGTTCGCAGGTGGCCTACTATGCGCAGTGCGAACTTCTCGCAGGCACCTTAAGGCCCACCTGTGAGAATGAGTCATTCTCGCAGGTCCCGTATGGGCCACCTACGAGAATGCCTCCACGCACATAGGGTTTAAAAAACTAATTTAAAACTAAACTTTTTACCAATGAAATTGAATTTTTGAACCATGAAAAGATCAGGGATGGAGAACTTACCAAGATGATGCTGACGGCTCGTCAAATGGTCACCCGTAGCTCCTGAAAATCGACACCGAAGGTAGAGGGTAAAATGAGGGTTTTTGAATTCAAATGGTAAAAGTGTGAAATGATATGGTGTATTTTGTTATTGACTCATTTTAATTACTTTTTACTATATCAAATGTGGGTTTTTTATGTTTATTTATTATTTAACCCTAATCACTAATGTGGAAATGAGTGAAATGACTTGCAGGTGAGAAACATGGATGATTATGGACAGAATTGTTTCCTGGTGTGGTGTGATTTTGATTGTTTGTTATGGTTTTTGCATAAAAACCTCGAGCGTCTTTTGTCCGTTCTTGCGCTTGTGAAAAACATAAGAACGTGACCGAGCGTCGTTTTATCACTTTTTTGGGATCACTGTGGTTATACAAAAAAGGAACCCCCCTGGAGTTTTCTTTAATCTCTTTTCAGACTCTCTAAACATGAAAAGATTGCCGAGCGATCTTGCTATTTTCACGCTCGCTAAAGTATTTGAAGTTACGCGTCCTTCGAGCGATAGTTTAACCCTTTTTCGGTCTCGTTGGACTATTGTACGAAAAAGGAACTGAGAAATTTCTCTTTTAAGTGTTTTTCCAAACTCTATAATCTTGAAAAACCTTTGAGTTTACTATCTCTGGACTCGTTAAACAAACATTGATAGACCCGTAATGGGACCGAACCACTCCTTCCTAGGGTTCGTTAAAAATACTCCGAGGGACTTGTCCGAAGGATGAGCTTATATCAACAAGCATATGTGATACTCTTCAAGCTTGCGTGAAAATAAAGAGGTACTTGCCAGAAATGGTGGGGGAAAATTTGGGAAAGGGATATGTTTCATCGTTATATTGATTGGCAGTAAGTGTCGCTCTTGAACATGACACCCCCTATTCATCATTTGAAGCCAGTTTGGGGAATCCATTTGTATCTCATTCGATTTGATAACAAGGTCATTTCATGTGTCTTCTTTGAGTCAATGCTGCCAAATCATTGGTCGTGTCGTTCATATGTTCAAGAGAAGTCCGCCCGAAACCTACATTGAGTCGTCCATCTGCAGTTATCCATTCCTTCTGTGTCGGCCTTCCCCGTGTCCAAAGTCCAATTGCCACATACTCTGTTTCACTTTCAAACTCAGTTACTCATTTCGTGTCATTGATGGGGGATACATCAAGGCCCTCCTGTGATGAGTTTTGTTCCATCAACTTCAACACATTATCCGGAATCAAGGCTTAGAAATTATTCAGTACCTTGGAGCTTGCATGCCTCAATGGCAAGTTTGCTCGCTTTCGACAGTGGGTTTACATCATTGACCCCTGATCGAAAGATTCTGTTGAGTGTTTGACATCAACTCATTTATTCACAGTCGATGGATTGTACTATAGTACCTTGGGATTAATTGACATCAATGGTGATTTTCCTTGCACTTGTTAACGGTTACATCAATGACCGGTAATCAAGTGGTTTCTACCATGTTCGACTTCGACACATGTAATCACATGGTTAGATTCGTACTTTGGGGCGATGAGATTGAAGACCCTGGATATTATCTTTGTGATCCAGATTGCGATGGAGTATGTATAATTTGAGACACATAGATCCACTGTGTATGTTTCGTGGCTATGTCGTCTTGATTGAAAATTTGTCGCATAGATCCACAGTGTATTCAGGTGGCTATGCTATATTGTGACGGCATGGATCCACAATGTATGATTGGTGGCCATGAACTTTGTTTATGATGTCATCAGTCTATGATCCGAGTATGGTAATGCCTACCTCAGGAATTGGTATACATGATATTCTGCCGATGCTTGGATGTTTGCAGGTTTCCGATTAGATGTGCTCTTGATTCTTGACACACACATGTAGCTTACAAATTCTATCGACTGTCACTGGTTCCACTCTAAAACTTTGGGGGGCATTCTATTATCCACAATTTTGGTCATCGTGATGATGTTATGATGATGGAAAATCAAGCTCTTCATTAAGAACACTTTCCTGAGAAAAGTTACATTTGTCTGCTTCCAGAAATCATGTTTTTAAGGGAGGTTCGCAGGCTACCTATATATTTGCATGCGAGAATGCCTGATTCTCACAGGTTGCATTAAGATGGAGTGCGAGGGGTTCACACTGTACCTAACTCTCAGGGTGCGAACATCTTCCAAATGAAGGAAAAAGATAAAATCTCGAACCTTCTAGAAGGGAATCTTCTAGAAGAATGAGTTGGCTTGCGAATGGTTATCTAAGAACTGGCTTTCCTGATATCTTGGGATCATTTCCTATCCAAGTAACTAATCTATCTTCTCTTATATATTGAGGAGATTTCTCATGGAAAAAGTTAGAAGAAAACTAGCAAGAGATTGATTGGAGAATTAGTGTAAGATTGTATGAAGGACTAATGCTACAACAACAAGAGACACCAGCAAGGTCATCAAAAGTGGTTGATTTTCTTCATGCATGACCAAGTGTGTGTGTCAGAGCTAGGAGCCATTGAAAGGAGATCTACAACATCAAGGCTCAGGTTGTAAGTTTCAATTTCTATCAATTTAATACAGTAATATGTCCCTTTCCCATAAAGATGATGTCACTTTATTACATAACTCCTTGATCATATGTATAGACTAGCTATTGAATATATTGATTTGCTTTCACTTCGATTGGTTTGTACTGTTGTGATC